>JAJOZX010001566.1:0-2500 GCA_023014485.1 Bathynomus jamesi
GAATTGGGTAATAT
Organism: Bathynomus jamesi; assembly: GCA_023014485.1. Lineage (NCBI taxonomy): Eukaryota > Metazoa > Arthropoda > Malacostraca > Isopoda > Cirolanidae > Bathynomus > Bathynomus jamesi. Next base: position 15 of record JAJOZX010001566.1, read on the forward strand.
GTGCGATTCTGATAAATTAAGTATAAGTGATGTACAGTAGAAATATTAGGTGTAACTAGTGGTAATTTTACATATGTTAGTGATATGAGTGGTACCGCCAGGTGGTTTGATCACTGTCTCACTAGTAATAATCTAAAGGATCGAATTGTTAGTGTTCATATTCTGCATGATTTCTCGCTTTCTGATCATTGACCGTTAGAATCATTAATTAATTTTACTAACTTATGCGAAACACAACATAACAAGAACTCAATAGGTATGAATAATCGCGTTGACTGGTTTAATGTTAATATGCAACAGAGAATAAAATATAAAGACAGAACGGGTCACCTCTTTAATAATTCAGAAATTTTGCATTTTGACTATAGTAATCTCTGCTGAAATGATTCCCACTGTAAACTCATAGATAGGTATTATAATAATTTAGTGTCCCTCTTAAGAGAAGCAGGAAGACCCCTGATTAAATCTTACAACTATCTACAGATCTACAGATCTACAGATCTACAGAAGCTAAGGCTAACAAAGACCCTAAGATCCACTCTAAGGCTAGCCCGAGAGAAAGGAAAGAGTAGCGGGTTAAGAGAAGAGAAGAGAATAAGGGGTTAAGTAAGGAGCAACACCTATCACTCGTGGGTTAACATTCATTCAGAAAAAGAGGAAAAGTGTCTCACCATCATCATCCGCCGGCCACTGCCGACAAGTCAGAAAAATAGTCGGAGAGAATAGGAGAGGGGTGAAAGATGAAAAGAAGTAAAATAAGAACGCTTACAAACCATGCAAACACAGTCTTAACTCACTGTCATACCATGCAAACTACAAACATGCAAGAAAAGAGTTAGAGACATGCAAAGTAAGGAGGATAAGAAAAAAAAAAAAAGTAGGTTAAGTTAAACAAAAAGTGGGTTAGTTTACGCTATGAGCTACATCTACATTCGTGTTAGTCTAATTTCTTTTTTTTTTTTTTTAATAATTTTATTGCTGTTTTAATAATTTTATTGCTATCATACTAGGATTATTCCTGGATGGAATGATTTTATTGCCCCTCTAAAGAGGGGCTCGAAAGACGCCTACGATTTATGGTGCCTTCAAAGTAGACCCAGATTAAGACCGGTATGCATGAATATGTGTAGAAGTAGGGGTCAGTATAAGATAGCCATAAGGCGATGTAAACAGGAAGAAGATTCTATTCGAACATCAAAAGCCTGTGAGGCTCACTTAAATAATGATGATAAAAAATTTTGGAAATTCGTTAAGAAGGAAACGGGTGTTAAAAATGCCCTCCCTCCGACAATCGATGTCGGATGTCGGGGGAGGATGAACTTGCAAGGCTGTGGAAAAAAACACTACTCAAATATTTTTAATAGTGTGAGTAGGGCTAATCTTAAGAAAGGCTGCAACGAAACGCCTGTGGAAGGGACAAGGGAAAATATGTTGATATCAGTTCCTGAAGTAAAGAGGTTAATTAAAGAGTTAAAGACTGGTTCTGCGTCAGAGGTAGATGACCTATCGAATGAGCACTTAAAATATGCCAATGACGTAGTGTGTCTGCATATATCATCGCTCTTCTCAACCATGCTTGCTCATAGCTATATCCCTGTAGATTTTATGAGGGTATTTATCTTACCTCTTGTCAAAAATAAGTATGGGGACATTTTGTCCAGCAATAATTACAGGTCTATTGCTGTCGCCTCCTGCTTCTCGAAACTACTAGAGAAATTCTTGTTACACCTAACGTGTGGTGTATTGGTTTTATAATAAAGATAATAATGACTAATAAGAATTTAATAAAGAAGATAATAATGTTTAATAAGAAATTTAATAATGTTTTGTACGTAAATAAAAATTTAATAATGTTTTGTAGGAAATTAAGAATACAAAATACTAGTTGGCAACACCCAGAATGGGCCCAGACTGGAGGCTGAAATACCCAAATGAGTCTCGGGCTGGTTTTGCACCAGTTAGGGGGTTTTCGTTATTAGTAGGTTATTGTGAATTTAAAATATTTAACTGTCTCCGCGATAAAATGTTAACGATGGAGCCGCACTCGTGTTCCCCCGTTTGTTCAACTGTTTTGGCGTAAATAAAAAGTCAGTAAATAGTAATAATAGTGTGTAATTTATCACGGTCCTTTTGCCGTTCAAAATCTTAATGGAGGCTACGCTACACGGCTATCCGTCTCCCCTCGTCCGTATAAGACACAAAGAGAAAACGAGAGTAAAGAGTGAAAATAGAAGAAAGGAAGATAAGTAAAAAGGCAAATAATGAAAGAAAAGGGCTTTTTCACTACACCGACTAAATGATTACTTATGGACATCTAATCAGTTTGGTTTTAAAAGGTCCCACTCTACTGATCTGTGCATGTATGTATTGAAGGAAATTATATTTAAATACACTGAGAGTAATTCAACTGTTTCTTAGATACAAGTAATGCATATGATAGAGTGAACCACAATATTTTATTTAAAAAACTAGAAGACAGGAAAGTT
>JAJOZX010001566.1:5000-175000 GCA_023014485.1 Bathynomus jamesi
CATGTGAAAAGAGTAAGAAAGTCCCTCCAAAAGAGCAAGATTTTTTAAATGACCAACGAACACGCAGAATAATGGTGATAAGAAGCATTGACATAGCACACACAAGACGATTACAAGCAAGAGAACATCGAAAGGAAATGAAAAAAGCACGTCTGGAATCCTCACAAACAACTAGTACTGCTATAACCAATACGTCCAACTTACAAATCGAAACAGAGACAAGTGAACTTCAACAACTAGAAGAGATATCTGAAGATAATGAGGAAGATACAACCTCGACTCAATATGTAATATCAGAACAACAGATGCGTCAGCCAAATAGTGTTTTTTAATTGTTCAGGTATACCTTATTAGGGTGAGTTGCCAGGTTGCGTCATTTATTTTAACTTACTTAGACGAGTTTCCACTTATTTATTTATTAAAGGCAAGAGCGACTTTTTCCTTAAAGTTGTTCAGCAAGAGAACTAATTATTTAAACGCTTCCCAATATTAACAATAAAAGAAATACAGTAGACAATTAATCCCTGACGTAGCAAAATAAATCATTCATCTTAATATTAATAATAAAATAAATACACAGGACTCTTTATATTGTACATTATTCCAATAACATATTCTCTGAGAATAATATTCAATTTACCTATAAGTCATGAAACGCTTTCATTTATTCTAACACCTTAGAATGTCTACTGTCTATTAACTTTTGACAATCCTTTCAATACACCTATATTTTTTATAAATAAATTTCAGCGAAAATTTTCAGTGAAATGGTTCAAAAAATAATGCTACTTGACATCTTGTACTTTAGAACGGTTGCCTTTGGCATATAAAAGCACATGTCAAGTAGAGTGATTTACTCTAAAGCCAAACCTAAAGGGTCTATTTACTTTTGTCATTCCTCTGTGTGTGTGTATATATATATATATATATATATATATATATATATATATATATATATATATATATATATAAAATATACACTAGTGATGTAGCGGATGTCATTTTTTTCACATCCGCGGATGCGGATGAGGATGTTTGATTTCAACATCCGCGGATGCGGATGTCTACATTTTCGTTATTTTTTAGGATATATTCGAGATTTGTTGTGTTTAACGGATATAATAAGTTATTATATAGAGAGAGCTGCAGCTATAATGTAGTATAATTGATTAATTGTACAATAATTGCTGTACTTTTCTCTGAACATATAAAATAATATCAAGCATCTAACTAATATAGAAATCAATTAGTGAATTCGTCTGCAAATAAATTCGTTATATTTTGTTGAGTTTCAGCCACAATTAGAAACCATAATTGTGTTACCAGGATGCGGGACGTGAACCCAACTCAAATGCACCCCACCGTCCTCTTTCCCCAACCTCCACCCTTATAGAAAGAGATCTTTAATTAGCTTGATAACTATTTATATTAAGTTTAAAGTTTTATTAGGCATATTTATAAATGAGTAATTAAAATAAAGTAAACTAAGATGTTCATCGTTTAATGTTCAAACTTAATTATAGGAAGGTTATGCTTAAGGAACATTAAATTTTCTGCCTTTTCTGCTGCCAGTCTGTTTCTCTTTTCATCATATATTAATCCAGCACTGCTAAATAATCTCTCGCTTGGTACGTTTGTTGGAGGACAGGCTAAATGTTTCCTTGCAAGTTTACTCAAGTATGGATATATATTCTGCGTATTTTTCCACCAACTAATAGGATTGTCACATGCAACCAGGCGTTTTTCTTGGTGATAGTTCTCGATCATTTTTACTACATCTTTTGACATCACGTAGGTCTCGTCATTGCTGCTTGACTCAAGAAACTGAGAGACAGATTCTGTGATAGATTTGCTTGTTGAAGGTGTTGGTTCTGTCACTGAAACTTTTATTCTTTTGGTGGGTGGCGAAGCGACAGATTCAAGAGATTGAAACTCTTCAACTGCTTTGCAAAGTGATGATTTAACTCGTTCTAATGTACTAGGTGAAAATAACTTAGCTTTGTAACGTGGATCTAAGTAGGTTGCAAGAGAGTAACTTCATACAAGAACAGCCTCTCGTCTTGTCGCTTGCATCACTTTTGCGCACAATGAACTAGTTCTATTAATATAGTAGAATTTGATAATTTCCGCTTATTAATGACGTTTTATCTCAACGGTCCACATCCGCACGACATCCGCAGTCCAAAGTGCGGATGCGGGTGCGGATGCGGATGCGAGAAAATGCGCGGATGTTCCGCGGATGCGGATGCGGATGCGGATGTGACCTACATCACTAATATACACACACACACAAGATATGTCTTCACAATTTCGTACTTTTTTCGTTCATTTTAATATTAATTCATTCTTTACAGTATACTAAATTGACAATGAACACTTTAAATACAAGAATAATATTCATTTTACGTATAATTCGAAAGGAAGGCATTTGTTAAAACTTCTCTTTTTTTCGAGGAATGGAAGAAATAACGGTATAAACTCGAAACAGGTGAATCGCCGAGCCAACCGCAAAGGCTGACCGCAAACTGGCCACATTGGAACGCGGTAGACAAACTTTCATCCCAAAGACACACATCTTCCTACTTTCTCTCTCATACGTTTGTTTTTCTGTTACGATATATAAATGTGTTTTTATATTTTATTAACTTCGTTGTTTATGTCTTATTTTTCTTTGCGTGTAATTTGCATGGTATCTTCTTTGTTCATAGTCGTGTTAATCCTTTACATCGTTTAAATGAAGAAAATGAAAAGGTTATTATTATTACTAGTACAGTTCCCGTCGCTTCGCTGACGGTTAGACAGGCTAAACTACAGAAAAGAACGCAGCCGTGAAAATTTTGAACTTCACATTGTGTCAACATTTCTGAATCTGGTATCTCCCAAAACCTCCTCACCCCATTCATGCAACTTGGGGGCTAACCCCCTCCCCCATTACCCCCACCCCTCCCCATTACCCCACCCATCCCCATTACCCCCACCCCACCCTTCCCCCATTACCCACCCATCCCCATTACCCCCACCCCCACCCTTCCCCCATTACTGCCCGGGATAAATTTCACAAACAGACAGGCTAAACTACAGAAAAGAACACAGTCATGAAAATCTTGAGCTTCACATTTCCGCCCGTAATACAATTTCTGAATTTTTTTCTCACAATTTTTTCTCACAATTTCTGAAAGTGTGACGGACGGACGGACGGACGGACGGACGGACAGACAGACGGACAGCTCTCTTATTATAGTATAATATTATATATATAATAGAAGATTATTACTATTATACATTTTTTTTTCAAAATTAACACACATGCACTTTGGAAGTACTCAACAATTGGAATTGAATAAAATTACTTCTGCTAGTGAAGGTAAAACTGAATTTAAAATTCAAATATATATAGATATACTATATATATATATATATATATATGGTGGTGCAAATTACATCAGTAATAATAAGCTAAATTGGTTTTCCTTCTCCCCGAATTGTTCATTTTGACAAAGATCAAGCTTGTCACCGCCTTAGACCTACAGTTTAACGTTGAATCTGAACTATTTTTCTTTGCGTGTAGTTTCTGTGGTATCTTCTCCATAGTCATTGTCTCTGTTGTTGAAATAAAATGATGAATGAAAAATGGAAAGGTTTATTATTATTATTATTGTTATTATTATTTTATTATTGCGATGATTCCACGAAGATTAAGCTTATCGCTCCTCCTCTCGAGTTGATCTGATGAAGTGGTGAGTTGGCTTCTTTTACTCTCCACTTCACATAGGTACACTCGGCTCATCGGGGATTGTATGTACCAAGAAATTACAATGTCACCATCCGGACTCGATCTCTCAATCACCGATCAGCACCCAGCGTCTTAACCACTAGGATACCTAGGGCGCCCATTTATCTACCAGCCAACCAGACATTCATTTTCACGAGCTAAACACAATTTAATCACACTCTACGCGAGAATTGGCAAGTAAAAGTCAAGCCGAATACATGAACCAGAGTTGAGGATCGAATAGTATAACCGCAAATAATAATAATGTAAAATATTGTCGTGATAGAGATGGCAAATGTTGATCAATGTTGCAGAGGGGTGAGGGATATTGCATAAAGGGGTGAGTTCTAAAATGGGAAAAACAGAGAATAGTATGGGCGGAAATATTAATGCAAATATTGTCAAGGTAGAGATTGCAAGTGGCAATACATGAGGTGAGCATTAAATCTACGGAGAGGAGATAAAGACACCATTAGTCGACCAATCAGGACGTCCAAAGCGTGGACCCGTAATATAGGTGTTACGATTGGTACACAAATTTATAGCCCGCCCAGTTACATTGACAACCAATCATCAAACTTACGAACCGCCTATTAGTCTTTTGGGGTGGTGCTTGGGGATCATGCATATAAAAGGAAATATTTTCAGCTGGGAGTCACAGTAGTTATTTTCACCAGTGAATAAACATTCCCTCCGCCATGAATCAAGAACTTTACAGTTTACCGGATTTATATCAAGATGGTGACATTGTAGCGTTGTCCACAATTAATCTTTTTAACGGCGACCGGGATGGATTATTTCCAACGCAAACCGTTGATGATATTTGCAATGACGCTCCTTACGATCCGACGCAAGGGACTGCCGTAGAAATGAAAGTAATTATGTGCCTGTAATTTTATTTTTGTAGCCAATTATTCGCAAACTGTTATTTATTTAATGTGCCTGTCATTAGGAGAAAGAGCACTGTTCTGGATTATTTCATCATATATGGAGGGTTGTAGTAATTCATCTCATCACATTAAAAATGCTTCATTTAGGTATCCGCAATTATAGATTAGTTTGCAATTAATATTATGCTAAAGTCCTGTTTTGATTCATTGAATTTTTTTATAGCAATCTTTTGCATGTTTTAAATAATTTTATAAATTCCGTAATAAATGTTATTCGGCATTTTCTCTTAAAGGAACTTCTCTGAGCGGTTCAAAGATATTTCATTGTAATACTCTTACTATATGTATACTCTGCATATGTTTTAAACAATTGGGTTTTTATTAAAAAAGATTCAGTATGAACTAATAAATTATTCTTTCTCCTTTAAGGTCCGATGAGGATTTGACACGTGTTATACAATCTTTTCGTTTTGAAGAAACCATGTCGTGGACCTGAATACGGAGGTAGAAGATTTACCGAGCAGTCAACCCAACGATTGTCACATCATTAACGAAATAATGTAAGTATTTTTTTTGTTTCGATCTTTTTTTCGGGAAGAAGACAATGTATTTTCATCAATTTATTAAATGAAAGAAATCATGTTTTTAGTACAATAACCATCTTAAACTACAGAATATACAAACTAACATTATTGGTTACAAATATATATATATACACGAACAAAACATCATACTATACAACGAGTCACATCGGAAAACGGCTTTTTATCTGTCTGCATACCATTTCGTCGTTTCGTTGAGTGTGACACGGGTCGAATAATTTTAAAAATTTATAAATTCTTTACCACGTGACATATGCATGAGAAATGAAAGGCAGTACATCCACACGTATTACTAAAATATCCTTGTAGCCGGAAGGGATTCCATACAACTTCGGGGATATGCACTGATCGAGAAATTTTACAATAACAGGGTCACTCCAGGGTTGAGTGCCGAGTGAATCAAAATAGTACATGCGGTCCCTATTTTTAAAATAGATTGCAAACCAATGAATCCCTTCACTACCAATAACATCTGTGTTCACAATAAGGCTACCGCAATTTCTCGTAGATGGCAATTTCAATGTTTCATTCTTCGCAAACACACGATAAATTTGGAACGTGTGATTCGTTCACTATTCATTACTCTCTGAAGTGTATTCGCATCCATTTTAAAAGTCAGTGACAACGCTCCTAAATCTGTCTACTTCTATTAGGGCTTGTGACTCGAGGTAAACTAGTACACTTATAGGCGCGTCTATAGGCTTGGCGAATTCCAATCTGACTGAGATGTTTCCACTCTGTTGTGGACTTAAGTGTGTATTTACACTAGCAGATAAGTCAGGTGTGATGTCAAACGGATAAAGGTTAAATTGATCGATGAATTCTTTCTGCGTTACCCCATTCCCGAGCTCATCACAATCACCTGCAATATGGGCCAGATTACTATATGCTCTCGCGCAAAGGGAACACAGCGTCTGATGAATAATCCATATCCATACCCCGCCCAACGCAATGCCATTAACGTATAGAGTTATATTTTTAAGGCCGAAATTCTCGAATTTAAAGGCACTCTTTTTATATTTTCCATTCACCGAAGCATGGTCCTGCATTCCGATTAATATCCTTTTAGGTAGATTTCCCAGGGCGATGTTTTCTATCTGCTTCGATGCCAACCCTGCTGGCACCGTGTATAGTTTGATCTGTGCTCTGTTAATTGGGTATTTTACTGTGGCGTTAGTAAATTTTTCTCAATTTCTATTTGTTTTGGTGAACTTAATTTCACTCGCCGTACGCGGAGGTATGTCTCCATAATGTGAATCACAACGGGTTTTGCTCCCTCTTCTTGATCAGCATCCAGATTTAAACAGATCTCAGGATTCGTGCGGGTGAGCTTTATTTTCATATCCCCCCGTTCACAAGCAACTTCTCCTGGAATGTGAAGTCTGTATGCAGGCGTCCAAAACACTCATATATCTTCTATTTAGAATTTTTAAATTTGTCATTTATACTACTTCCGTCTTTAGCTTGATAATAGCCCTCGGCACTTAAAAAGGTAGTCTTCGCTTCTTTGGGAAAGTTCAGCACATTTTCCAGATAGGATCGTAGGTGGTAGTACCCCGTGCCTGCCGATATGTTGACCTGATTTAAATATACATCACACTGGTTGAATAAGGAGTGCAGAAAGTTTGTTTCAGGGTATACAGCATATTTGTCATCACAGTCCGTTCCATCAGAATGGGCTATACGTAGTTTAGCGTACATGTGCACGCAGCTTGGGTCAAAAAAGTAAGGGCATGAGCTGGGTATCACGAATTCTATAGGTGCACTCGGGGAACTAATTCTGTTTAAAGGGTTAATTGTAATAAAGTCATTGTGTTCAATAGAAACTTGAGTTGGAGGCACAAAGAGGGACAGCTTCGATTTACAACATTGTGAACTACACGGATGGATGAAGCGTGCCATGACGAGTTAGAAATAGTGCCTCTTCTCTCGACAAGTAGTAAACAAACTATGATTCATGAGATCAATGTCTTTAGCTTATATCAGTCAAAAAAATGGTCAACCATAGGTTTCATTGGCTTAGAACACTTCTTTTTTGATATCCTTTTACGTTTAATGCCACGTGGTGGTAATCCCTTCTTCCGGACATTCCTCTTCTTCCCACCACCACGCATTTTTCTCTTTGCATCTTTGACGATTTCGTCCCGTGTATGCTTTAAGTGTCTTTTTAGAGCTTCTTTAGGTTTAGCCCCAGCCAATATGTCTTCTGCTGTGTTAAGACCTGGTTGTAACGCTTTCCTTCCGAGGTATCTGGCGCCCCTCTTCAGCAAGGGGACAGCCGTACGTAGTATGGGTGAAAAAAATCGACCCAAGTCCACTACCACGCTGGTATCTCATACCTGGATAGACTGTGAAAGGCTTTCTGTCCATTATAACTCAGTGCGTCGAAAGTGCAGCTTCACTGTTAAGCTCCCATTACCGAATGGGAAATTTTTTCCCTCAATCGTTCTTATATATATTGAGATATTGGTTATTAGATTAGCTGCGACGTTCACATAATGGGGTCTGTCATATGTAACACTCAAACTCCTTCCTCTATGGTTGGGAATGTGCGCTATTCGCAGCAGGCGTGCCTGGATATCCCCAACAAACTGGTGCTCCACTATATTGCTGTAAATATAGCACATGTCTGGGGGTTTATAGCCGTCAACCATTTTCTCCAATTTCAACTGATACATTAGAATGGACAAGTCGTGTTGTGCCTCGTGAAATGTGTCTCTTTGGATGACTGATCGATATCGTCCATCGGTCATAATTTTGAACACTCTTTGGTCTTTAATATTTCGGTTAGCCTGCGATTTTAGGGCCACAGTGCATGCATGGGATCATTGTTTACGATTTCGTATACTAAATCGCCCGTAAGATTTGAGCTTTTTAAACTTACGTTTAAGTCTCTCACAACATCCTCGCCTCACCATAGTGACCCGGTCCTAGTGTTACTTCTGTACTGTAATACCGTGCCCCAGTCAGGGCGGTACGCATGGTTTCATCCCGAGTTACCCCGGCTTTTTCACACTCATTACAGTCTCTAAGAATCGTAAAAACGGGTTCTTTATAATAATACTTAAAAAAAGGGTATTCAACTGAATTTCGCATATACCCACCTCATACGTATCACGACCCAATTCAATGGGTCCGTGGAGTTCTGTTACAAAGTTGGCTAGTGTGTTGTTAGGGTGTACAGACAGGGACGAGGAGGACGGGAGTGTGACGTAGAAATGGTTAGGCGCCATGTTGCATACTATTTAAGCTTCATTATTGCATCAGCTTTTATATAGGTGTTGAAGCTTTCTGGGTATCCTAGCCATTTCACCAGGTACATTTTTCTCTTTCCTGAACCTTTGCTTCCTAAAATTTTCTCAATTTTAAACACATTTTTTCCTAAATTAAATGTCACTTTCTGCAACTCCTCGCGGTAAAAGCCTCCTGCGATTTCTTCCCCATTCAAATCTTCTACGTAATACAACATTATCTCGTCTTTAGATTTCATAGCCCTAACTTTAAAAATCTCGCGTGTCCATCCTTGCTCAAATCCCTTCGCGAATTTATTTCCCGAACGCGACAGCCTTACATAATCATTGATTTTGAAATGTAGTGTGTGGTGGTGGTGCCATCTCTTCTCACCTCTGGGCGCGTACCTCTTTCTAAAACTTCGTTAGGTGTTGTCCCAATCGTGCGATGGTGTGATGTGAGAGGAATGTCTAGAAATCTGTATGTGTTTTTATGTGTAAAATAGCGGTGCATGCGTTCCTTTATGGTACGTTGAACTCTTTCAGCTAAAGATGCCTTATGTATAGAATTGGTAGTGTAGTAGCTGATATTAAACTCTGTCAACATGTTCTGAAAAGCTCGGCCTATAAATTCTTTCCCCATATCCGTACAAAAATAGCCAGGAACCCTGTTTTCTTTCAACATTAACGTTTTGGTGGCTTTAGCAACTGTTTCAGGCGATTTATTTTTCAGAGGAATTAGCCACAGATATCTAGAGAATACATCTATTATGAATAGGATGTAGCGGTAACCATCGTTATACACTGAATATCTTTGCATGTCTGTTAAATCTGCTTGCCAAATAGAGTCAATCGAAGCAGCTGTTGTCTTGGCTGTTTTAAACCTTTTTCTCACAGGTTTATGAAGTGTATAAGCATCCTGCTCCCGCAAAAAACTCTCAACATCTTTTTTCCCTACTCCGTAAACACTTCTGGACAGTCTATCTACGCCTCTGTAGGAGGCTGGGCTAGAAATATCATAATAGCGTCTTCTTAATATGTTAGCCATTTGCGTATTTTAGAGGCACGTGGGTAGGGTTGATCGTTGTTTAACCTCTTCTTTCTCCTCTTCAGAGGTGTTACCGCCGGGGGTGATGGCGTCTTCAATTGTGTCACGTGCGATGCATGTTCCAAGTCTTTTAACCTGTTCAGATTTCCTATCATTGTTTTGGGGACATTTATTTGTTGTAGTCTTGCTTTAATATGCTTCCATCCTGATGGTGAGGGCCTATCCCACTTTCTCACCAGATCATGGACGATGTCTACGATATTCGATCCCTGTACCTTTGCTCCTTCCACAATGATCTCACCTGTATCGGTCCATTGTATGTGGGTCCTCATTCAATAGATTATAAAGACTTAAACCTTTATTCCTCAATGTATGTGGGAGGGTGCTTTTTAATACATGCTCGATATGTTGTGTCCGACCCATTAATCTTTGGTTGGTCAGCTCTATCGTCGGACACAGGCCCTATGTCACCATGTCCATCGTTCCCCGTGCTGTGCCTAATAACCACGGGAATCTCTGTCGGATTCTTATAATTTTCGTACTCGTGAAGAAATTTCTGCAGAGCTTCTTGGTATAAGATTCTTTTCTCATCAGGTGTTTTTTCACTGTTTAATAGGGTTAACAATTCGCTTTCCATTCTTTTAAGCCTGCTTTTACGGGGATCTAGATCCGTGTCTGGATTCTTTGAACTTTGCAGTGAAGCATACACCTCGTGTGGAATCACTACCACTTTCTTCATTATATTAATCTAGTCAGTAAAGGACCCAAAACTGAAAATAAGATGGGGAGGAATGACCCTCCTCTTTGTACAATAATTCGTTTTTTCTTCCCTACAGTTTGACTTTTACGAGCGAGTGCACGTATTATGTTCTTGTAACGGCGTAGGCGAGCCTTCTGAGGTGGTTTCATTGATACATTGCAATTTATAACGTTAAGACAGATTTCACAGATGCATTTTAAAAAGTCGGAGTCGATATTTTTAGCAAACATCTGCTGCATTGCCCGGGGCAGTCGATGATAGATTTTTATTAATTCATGGTATTTCTTTAGCCTCTTTGTCATTCTGGAATATACACCGTTTCAGGCTCGTTTGGAAATATATTCGTTCTTAGAAGCACCCTAAACGTGTTTCGCGGATGAAGGTCGCAAAGCAAATATCCGTAACGCGCGTAGCTTCTTTATAAACTTCCAAAAACTCCTTACGCTGATTCGGGAACATTTGATTGGCTAATACCCCAATTTGTGATACATCTCTACGTTGCGCGAATAAGACTAGATATTGTGTATTTAACGACACATCGCGCATGTATCTATTTTTGAAAAATAGATTCTGATTGATGAAGAACACGCTTATGTTAAGATGGTGGGAGAATACTGTAAATGTCTCGGCAAACGTTTTATCCATCTCCAACATGAGATCGTCAATTACAATGACTGTATGTTCATTTCCCTTTAACGAATTAACGTCATATACACCTTTGTGGAACAAAATATCATCTTGGTACTCGTTGAACACTGATTGATACGTCGAATAGCACCATATAACTTTATGCACAAATTTTGAGAACATCTCTCCCTTTTCTTTAATGATTTTAAGCAAAACAGTTTTACCACATCCTGTAGGGCCAGATATAATACATGTGGATGGGCTCGTGAACCTGAATTTTTCTACAGAATCCATTTCTAACACGTCACACTCCTAAGTGGGTCATTTACAAAATATAATAAATATTTAAGTGATGACCCTTATATTCTACAGTCTTGCTTTTCTCTTCTCCACAGAACCGTGAATGACGATGAGGTACAGCACCCCATCATCGATATTACAGATGACCCCGACGACAGTGTAGTTGTGATCACAGAATCCATCCCCGCTGACGAACCCTCACCAGCGATACCTGTAGCACGCGCCAATTCAAAGCGGAGGCATGATGAAGAGCCACGACGTCAGGTATAAAGCACGCCAGGACGCCGGTTGTTAGACCCCAGTAATAGAGCCCAACCCTCTACGTCTTACGACACAACCCCACAATAGTACCTTCCTCAAATATACCCCCTTATTCCTGTTCAATTCCGGGTACATCCTCCAAGCCACAGCAGCTTCTCGTTCTGTTGAGGATGGCATAACATTCGAGTTGGTGCGCACCGCTCCCACCCCAGCCTTGACTAGAAATCGGTATATAGTCAGGGTTGATCCTAGATCCATGTATAGCAATGGTGTTGAACAGACTACGGCGCATAGTTGAACGTATTGTAGAGTTTGCCCTTCAGAACCGCGACGAACGTGAAGTCAGGACGAGGCTGTCCTTCGGATTCGGGTCAGATGACGGAGATGTAGATGATTTTTGGGTAGTAATACCGTTCAGACGCTTGGCAGCTGAAGATATAGAGTATATATTAGGCCGTATAATGCAGGCCTCTCAAATAGTATAGCCTTCAATATGGACAACTTACGGTAAATATTGACCGTGTCCGTGTTCGGGTCATAGTGCCACACCTTATACTCTTAACTTCAATTCTCAGGCTATTTATAGACGGCATATAAGCGCCGATCGATCGTGGTGCGGCTTTATAGCAGTAGTCTTGGCCCGTATGTTTACTGTACTAAATAACGTTCTGTTCCCCCTCACTAGCAACACATACACAGTGGAGAACAGCAAAACAACTGTCATCAGACCACCTGCCCATCATCATTATAACACGTTCTACAATCTGCCCCAACAGCCTTTGGCATGCTTACAGAAATTACAAGAAAGCTGATTGGGAACAGTTCAAAATACAGACTGAGGAACAATTCACCACATTAAACAGCACACCCATCATCAACATCACTACAACACTCAAGACATTTAATCAGATCATCAATAATGCAAACAAATACATACCCGAGATCAACATTAGGAAATACAACCAAAATTACACTAGAGAAATAACTCACCTCATAAGGCAACGTAACAACCTCAAACATAACACACAAACACCACACACAGAAACCATAAAACAGCAGATACAACAGCTCAACACAGAAATAAACAACAAACTCAAAGAAAAACAAACAGAAACATTTAGGGAATTCATAACAACACTAAACCACTCAACAGATACAGCCAGGCTATACAAGACCTATAAACAGCATTACCCACTCTAACAGCGGCATTCACACCTCAAGCGCGGCTATCTGTCGCAGCCAAAATAATATCCCAACATAGACACAACAACCTAACATTCTAGTTAATCACTACGCCAAGATAAGTCATTAAACAGAGACAACCAGAAACACACAGACAGACAAACAGCCAGACACAAGAAAACCTACAGACTCGACACGACCATTGCACCCTTCAATACAGACCAGACCACCAACATCATCAAAAACATTAAGAATTCGAAGGCTACTGGACCAGACAACATATCTAACATGCACCTTAAGGCTTAAACACTTGGGCCCACAGGGAATAATAGCTCTCACAAATATCAGCACATATTCATACCAACACTGTATTATTCCTGACATATGGAAAGAAGGTAAAATTATTACACTACTCAAACCAAACAAAAATCCAACAGAACCAGCTTCCGATATACCCATTACTTTACTATGCACACCTTCCAAAGTAACAGAAAGACTAATCTTACAAATCACCAACCCACACATACCACTATCGCCTAATCAACATGGATTCAGCTCTCACCACTCAACCACGACATTACTCACTAACCTCATGCAGCACATCATGGATGGCATCAACTCCAGACGACCAGCTCAACGTACACTATTAGCAACAATAGACATTAGTAAAGCATTTGATGTATCCCACGCTTCCCTCTCATAAACAAAATACTCAACACAAACATGCACAATAACATCAAAAGGTGGCTGAGCAACTATCTTTCAGGAAGATACTCACATGTCACATTTAATGGCAAGTCATCCAAAAACAAGCTTTTTCCGAACGGGGTTCCTCAAGGCTCTGTTCTCTCACCAACACTCTTCAACTTATACATGCATGACATCCCAACACCCATAGATAACAAGCTTACCTTATCATCATATGCAGTTGACATCACTCTAACATCCACCCACAACAACATCGACACCGCTACAAATAACCTACAAACATGCATAAACAGTATACAAGACTGGCTCACACACAATAGACTCAAAGTAGCGCCCACAAAATCAACCATCACCTTGCTTGCAAGCAACACAAAAGAACACCAGATAACTCCACAGCTTACACTAAACACCACCAACATTCCACACACTCACGGGACCAAAATACTTGGGGTCACATACAGCATATCATTATCTTTTGCAAACCACATTCAGGATATTAAAAACAAATGTACGTCAAGACTTAACACGCTTAGGGTACTAACAGGCACAAACTTTGGACACCAGCAGGAAACAACATCACTCATATACAAACAATATATTCACTCAGTTATGGACTATGCTAGCCCATGCTGGGCACCCATTATCTCAAACACACATATAAACACCTTACAGACAATACAAAACAACGCACTTCGTATCATTACAGGATGCACTCAAACAACACCAATAGAACACCTGCACACAGAAATAAAAATAATGAAAATTAGGGAACATTTAGACGGTGCCCGGACAGTTCGCTACTGGACATTTCGCTACCGGACATTTCGCTACTGGACGTTTCGCTACTAGGACATTTCGTTACCGGACATTTCGCTACCATATAAATTTACCAGTAAGTAAAATTAAAAAGGTAATAAAATTTATTAAAAAATTACGAGAATTATTAAATGAATACAAGGATTATTAAATAATTACATGAATTACATAAATTATTACGCATGATTACATGAATTATTAAAAGAATTTTATATTTTAAAAATGAATGAAAGAATGCATAAAACATTTGATACATTAAAATATCTAAAAATATTTAAGATTATGCGCAATAGCGCGAAGGAATTCCAGTTTATTTCCAGAATCGTATCTTCTCAGTAAATTATGGATCCTGTGCTCACAGTCCCTATACTTTTTCTGAGTTGCGTTTAGGTTAGGTTAGGTTAGTTTAGGTAACGTTACAGTATAAACAATTAAAAGAACACAAGACATACAAAAAATTAAAAGAACAACGGAAATATAAGAATTAGAAGAACAAAAGGCAAAGGATATAAAAAAAATATTCCAATCAAACCAATTAAAAATTAAAATGTAGATAGAGGAACCAACCTTTATGGAAGCGCGAGTGACCAGACACTGAATTGCTAATAAAGAAGCCCTAACAAGGTGAATAAAGGTGAGTATTTTTCTCGAAAATTCTAAAGTTAGTTGGTAAGTTATGTTGCTATTTTTTGTATTTAAGTAACCAAAAGGGGAGAGGCAGAGGGATCAATGTTAAATGTCGGTTTTTATAAAAAGAGATTCTAAAATTCTAAAAATTCTAAGAGAAGTGTCATCAGATGATGAGGCTAAAATTTTAAAATGTTTATCCAAAAGGGCAAGATTGCAGGACTGGGCATGTTCTCTTATAGGAGAAAATTCTTTAACGACAGCGAAGTTAGATGCCGGTAGCGAAATGTCCGGTAGCGAAATGTCCTAGTAGCGAAACGTCCAGTAGCGAAATGTCCGGTAGCGAAATGTCTGGTAGCGAATTGTCCAGTAGCGAACGGTCCTAGCACCCATTTAGACATGAGGGGAAACACAATTCATGGCAGCAGCGACAACTAACCCACAACACCCTCGCCACTACATGTACAATAGGGTGGCCCACTTTTCAATTTTTTTTGAAAAGTATAGGTAATCGTGGTTTTTCCCATTATTTGGCACTATACTAGCACATTGGTACCATTTTTACAAAAATTGATCAATATTTAGGGGTCTCGCATCGACCTTGAAATTACGATTTTTTTTAAAAATGAGTACTTTTTAACTTTTTACTGAATCAAGATAAATCATTAAGTAGGGATGTTTTCTGAATCCTCTTAATGAGAGAAGTCGTTTGGTGTGCCTGCCAATGTCATACGACTAACGGTTTAAAGGTTGTGCCTGTATACAGGTAATACCAATGTGCTAGTGTAGTGCCAAATAATGGGAAAAACCACGATCACCTATACTTTTCAAAAAAATGATCACCATACCCGGGCGGAATGTATAATGTATATAGGTAATTAGAAAATGCACTATGCCTGTGCCAGGTACCTAACCTATTTCTTTTTGCAGATCATAACATTTTGAAATTCTGTCTGAGTTCCTCATCCTTTGTCATGGACAAATCGATGGCAACCATAACTGGAAGAACTCGTGAAGCTACAAATAGAGAGTCATCAAAAGGAAAGGCGAAAATAACATCGCTACCTTCTCTAAGATCGGCCTCGGAAATTTTTTTAGTTGGCCAACCGTCGTCCTCCATCAGTGGTAGCAAATTGCCAAAAACACGGCAGGTTTTGCAATACTTCTTCAGTGTTATCCAGTACACTGCTAACAGGAAAGACGCATTCAAAGAAACCGTAAACAACGTCTTAAAGTTTTGGAATATGGCCCGCATTAAAACAACTGATCCTTTGTTTCAGCAGTTGAAGAGAAGGTTAGTTCATTTTTTGTGCAAGGTAAAGTTAGGACACACATGATATTCCACTAGTTTATAAAACAGCAAGCCAAACCGGAACTTCAGAGTTTTCTCACACAATTTTCTTGTTTATTATTTTTGAAGATGGGACGAGCTCGATCTCTCGACCTACTGCAAGCTGCAGGTCGAGAATCTGGCGGAGAGTACGTGGCTATAGAACTCCGGGACGCGGGGTCAGCTTCCTGAGCACAGCTTCTGGTTTCGTCAGAGACGATTACCGGGAAGTGGCAAAGATCACGCTCCTGGAACTCGGGACACAACCACGCCGTGGCATTCACCTCATGCGCCCAGGAGCCTACCACCACGCAAGATGGATGGCTAAAGTTAGTATTTCAAACAAAAATAATCTAGAGATAAGTTTAAATGTTATTCAAAGATAAACATTTCATTATAACGCAAACAAAGTAATTGGTAACAATAAACCTGTCTTACTTACAATGGTGCCTATTCTGTTTCAGGTCATCTACTACACAAAACTGCTGATGTTCAGTAGGCAGCTGGAGCTCGACGCCGAGCTGGTCGACAAACTGCACAGGATCGTGGTGTTCATCGCTCTTCTGTACGTACCAGCTTGGTTGGCGGCCCCTGTAGCAGCTGATGCGCCGTTGAATGACCTGGTACTATACCAGCGTTTTCTGAGGTATAGGGCAGTGGACCGCGAGGTGGCAGAAGCGTCACTGGCAGTGATGAGGCGGCACTTCTGGTATCTAAGGCCTCAGACCGTCATCTTCGCTCTATGGCAGCAACAAGGTGGATGGCACTGTGAAGCAACAGATGGCAGAGAAGCTGTCCCACCTCCCTGTACCCAAAGACTTCACATACGAAACGTCTCAGTCGACGAGATGACGCTACTCCCCGACCTGTTCGACGAGTCCTCCTGGTTCTTATTTGCAGGTCTGAAGATGTATGGGTCTTCGTGGCTCACCCTGCCAACTGATAAGTGGGACGAGAACGAGGACTTTTGTCGTCTGAAGGATGTGATCTCTAATCTCCAGGTCACCAATGACGTCGCTGAAAGAGGAGTCCAACTGATACAAGACTATGCGAACACGGTCACAAAGGACGAGGCACAGCTGCAGGATCTTCTGCAAGTGGTGGAAAAGAACCGGAAAGAGCTCTGCGACTTCAAGAAGTCATCACTCGCCACGATGACATAGCACAGAGGGACAACGTTGCAGCCAGTGACGTGTGATAGTGGTCAATACAATGCAAAAGTGATTGTTTAAGTTATTGTTTCTTTCTTCCTTATTTGTCTGCTATTTGCTGATTTTTTTAAAAGTATAGGTGATCGTGGTTTTTGCCATTATTTGGCACTATACTAGCACATTGGTATTACCTGTATACAGGCACAACTTTTAAAACCGTTAATCGTATGACATTGGAAGGCACAACAAACGACTTCTCTCATCAAGAGGATTCAGAAAACATCCCTACTTAATGATTTATCTTGATTCAGTACAAAGTTAAAAGTACGCATTTAAAAAAAAACCTCGTAATTTCAAGGTCGATGTGAGATCCCTAAATATTGATCAATTTTTGTAAAAATGGTACCAATGTGCTAGTATAGTGCCAAATAATGGGAAAAACTACGATAACCTATACTTTCAAAAAAAAATTGAAAAGTGGGCCACCCTAATGTACAATCATGCACCGACACCTCGCACCATTAAGGTAACACCAGAGAGACATTATAATCAAATACTCCATTCCATACCACGCCCCACAGACATCATACAGTACAGAAAACACATACACACACGCAAAGCTGGGCACTTGCGGTATTTTTTGCGGTACTGCGGTACTGCGGTAATACCGCACTACCAAACCGGTACCGCATAACGCAGTACCGCAAAGGATCGCTGAAAGTACAGCAGTACCGCTACCGCATTCAAATTTCCCGCGGTACTTTCCGCGGTACCGACAAACACGACTTTTCAAAAAATTAACACTTTTTTTGAAGTAAACCTATTACAGGAGTACAGTAAGACGAATGCTGCGTGTGTTGCATCAGCCTAACTCTAGACACGTTAAGTTTTCGTCAGAACATGTTACGTTGCCATCCTATCACAACGCCTCAGTGCAGTGCTTGCTTTGAGCCGGTTGCACGTGTTACTTTCTGTGACAAAGATCGATTTTTAGCCATTATGGCAGAAAGTTCAGGTGCGAAATCGCCGATATGCAATTTCTGAAAATATGTGCTATTACTTGTGTTGTTCTTGTGTGCAGTACCGCAGTACCGCGGAACGCACCAGGGGGACCTGAAAAAGTACCGCAGTACCGCGTAACGCACTGGGCATGCTGAGGTACCGCAGTACCGCGTAACGCACCCCCAAATTTTGGTACCGCGCCCACCACTGCACACACGCACCTAACTCACAAAGCACTGACACGACTCGGTCCGAATGCAGTCCTAGGTGCGAAGCCGCCACTCATTAACAGGTCAGAGATCAGCCTGAGCAAATCGAATCGAATTAACTTAGCACGATTCCGATGTGGAAATCACCCCAACTTGCAGACATATAAACACAGACTAGACAACTCCACAGACGACACCTGCCACCTGTGCCAGGACACACCACAAACAATTGAACACATTATGACAGACTGTACCACTCTAGCACAACAACGAACACAACACAACATCACTAGTGCGCTGAACCTCTTGTCCACTCCGGAGAGGACAATCGGTTACCTGCGTGCCGCCGGCTTGCTCGATGAGGGTGGGCTGATCGGTTAAACAACAACTAAATACACGGGTCAAAAACATTTGGTCGCTTACGGTAGTGCTACGTGCCCATAAACTAGTTGTAGACTGTAAACTTGAATTTTACTGTAATATGAGTCCTGAAGAGCTGAGAAGGGTAGAACCGGAAATGAATGCCCGTATAGTTGTATTTGGAATGGATGATCGTCGTAGTACTGTGTGTGTGTTTTTAAAAGCCGTGTGAGAGATCGCACAAGACCCCTACTTATTTTAGGGCTGTCAGGAACAACATATCTACCCATCCGCAATATACTGTAGGTGACCTTTGCGCGAGTTATGATAAAAGTCGAAAATATGGACGACATCATGATTTGTGTAAGTGGTGTATCGAGTTTGCGGATGATATAGTGAAACATTGTAAAGATTGCCACATGGTATGTGAGCAGTGTAAAAGCTCCAAATGTGAAAGCCGTGTTGTTGAAGCTGAGAAGAGGGATTGTGATGTGTGTAGACGGACATTTTTCAATAATAACTGTTTTGAGCTCCATAAATCAATTGGCACGTGCAGGAAAACGAGAATCTGTGAATGTGGTATGTTTCATATGATGGATAATTGGGGTAATTTCAAGCATAAATGTGTTGAAATTCACTGTTCTACACGCCATGAGAAATATAAGGCGGTTGGTGTAAAGCATGTATGTTATATGAAAGACGCAAAGCCTAAAAATAGCCCTTTTATAACTGTGTACTACGATATAGAAACATACACGAACGCTGAAACCAAAGAGGTTATTCCATATTTACTTGTAAGCCAGACTATCTGTGATGAGTGTATGGAGATCGAGTGTGATGAGTGTCACAAATGTTGTAAACGGACAAGCGTTTTTAAAAAGATTGCCCACGATAGCCCTGTGAAACTCTTTGTATCCTATATTGTCAAGTTAGCGGGCAAGTTCAAAAAAATGACTGTATATTCTTGCCCATAACGGGGCAAAATTTGACACAATTCCTTTCTAAGGAGTTGCTTGAGCACGAGTCATCTGAGATATTTACAGGTGATCCCTTGAAAAGAAGCAACAAACTAATACATATGCAAATAAGAGGTAATGTACAGTTTAAAGACACTTTATTATTCCCACCTTGTAAATTAGCAAAGTTACCCAAGGTGATGGGCGTAGCCGCTGAAGTTTCAAAAGGATATTTCCTTTACACATTCCTCACGAGCGAAACTTTAAATTACGTAGGACTACCTCCACCCAAACATTACTTTAGCTCTGAATGTATGAGTACAGATGAACGTGAAGATTTTGACCGATACTACAACAGTTTTAATGAATGTAATCCTTATAATATAGTTGATGAATGTGAGCGTTATTGCGTAATGATGTGCGCGTGCTTAGAATATGTTTCCAGGCGTTTAGAAGGATGTACATAGGCCGTTTCAAATGCGATCCGTTGCAAGTCGCAACCACGATCGCCTCATTATGTTTTACGGTGTTCAAGAATAACGTCATGCCTAAAGACCAGTGGCGACTGGCGTATAGGAGCGATGGAGCGGTCGCTCCCCCTTGCTTGAAACGATAAATATTAATTTAACAGATAAAAAATATATTAATTTTAAGATATTAAAATAAATATTCTTGAAATATATTTTAAAAATTCATGTGGCATATCATGATTCATGAGGCATTTTGAGTAAGCCTTCATACAGTACATAATATTCTAAACTTATAGCATAGCTTCAAACAGCGTACCGCTGTTTGAATACAAAATAATATTGCAGCCGAATGGAGCGATAGATTTTTCGCTCAAGTAAATATAAATTATATTTTACTGTTGTAATGAAAATATAAGTACAATCGCGAATTTTTTTATAATAACAACTTTATTTTTACTAATAGTTACTTCAGTAATAATGATATAAGCCATTTATATGTATTTTATTGAAATTATTACTTATTTGTAATTAACTAGAATTGTACGTCTGGCATAGCCGCATATGTTAATACAAGTACTCTTGTGAGCGGCAGTTGGATTCGCGCTAGCCTATTGTGAGTCCGTGTTGTCGTACAATTTTATGAAATCGCACCCCCATACATTTATACCACGAGTCGCCACTGCTAAAGACACCTTAGCCGTTATTCACAGAAACAATCCCCGCAGTTATGGGCACCAGGCTATTTACTGGCCCATACACCTACAGCAACAGACAGGTGTATACATAAAGCATGCCCACAACACGGGGGAAGTACCCATTAAGGTTAATGGTCGTGTTTTTTGGGTTGATGGTCTAAGTGAAAACCGTGCCACTGGTGAGAAGACTGTGCTCCTTTAACGGTTGCTGGTGGCACGGATGCCCCCGTCCTGATCGTAGAATCGTTTATATCCACGGTAGATCCCCTACCGACAGCCTCGCATGGACCCGCACCCGCGATCAACTTATAGGTTCCCAGTTCACTCACAAAGTATTGTGGGAGCATGAGTGTGATGCACGGATGGAAACAGATGGACAGTACCGTGAAGAAATAAACACGATCAAGCGTTCAATGGTGCTGGATCCTCTCAAATGCGGTGATAGCTTGTTCGGAGGGCGTACAAATCCCTTCAAGCTATACTTTCCGCCTACGGAGGGCGTGAAACTCCATTACTACGACGTCTGTTCTTTATATCCCCACGTGATGAAGAACAATCCGTACCCCGTGGGTGCACCTCAGAAACTGGTGGGACCTGACCTGCCAACCATCGAGGTGTTCTCAACAAATTTGAACGGGTACTATTTCGGTCTTTCTTTTGTAGATGTGCTCCCCCCACGCGATTTATGGATGCCGATCTTACCCGTCGTTATTGATCACAAGCTCATGTTTCCCTTGTGCGTGAAGTGCGCAGAGGAGAACAATGGGAATGTAATCATACAACCAACCAGCGTAAGATCAGAGGGGTATGTACAAGCCCAGAGCTGGATCTAGCTGTTCGCCATGGCTACAGATTACACTGGTATGCATATGAAATTTTTTTGTCTGCTGTGAGGGTTTTTTCAACTCATATTATATAATTCGACCATGCTGAATTCGAAAATGACATTGGTTTTCCTCAATCAGGTCAGGTTTTTTCTCTATTTGCCATTTATTATAAGTCCAATTTTATCCCCAAATTTATTGATTTTTTTAGCTTAAACACTGTAGATACGAGTAATATTATAAGAACACTCGTGAAAAATGAAAACATTGTGTGAATAAATATTTTATTCATACAATGAATATGGAAAAAAGTTTATTGAGGAAGGAATGAAGTTTTTTTGGCTTTCCGTCTGTGTTTTTCTTCGGGCACGTCTCGCTTCAAACACCAGCAATAGTCCGCCAGCATATTGATATCCCAGTTTCCCTGGTACCTCTCTTCCATTATTTTGATATTTTGGTGAAATCGTTCACCCTGTTCCTCACTATAATCTCCGCAATTTTCAGGAAAATAGTCCAAGTGGGACCACAAAAAGTGCATTTTTATGGACATGCGCGACCCATGAGCTTTGAAAGCTTCCATCAAGTTTTCGACAACGGACTCGTATTCTGGACTTCTACGCTTGCCAAGAAAATCAGTGACAACTGATTTGAATGCCTGCCAGGCATTCTTCTCAGTTGGAGTCATTGCGTTTTCGAACTGAGTATCCTTGATCAAAGTTCGAATTTGAGGACCATCAAAAACCCCAGCATTTAGTTTAGCATCAGATATATGAGGAAATTTACTCTCGAGATATCGGAATGCTGAACCCTCCTTATTCATTGATTTGATGAAATTTTTCATCAAGCGCAGCTTAATATGAAGTGGTGGGAGCAAAATTTTTGTTGGTGGTACAAGGGGCACTGAAACGACATTATGCGACCCAGGTTCAAAATTCTCTCTGGATGCCCATTCACGCTGTGCATAGTGCTTCTCATCCGCTCGGCTATCCCATTTGCAGAGGAAACATGGGTATTTCGTGTATCCCCCTTGCATTCCCAATACAAATGCCACAATCTGAAAAAAAATGAAAATATTTAAAGAATTTAGAGAATTTGTTCTATCAGATATATGCATTGGACTGTATCACTTCTGTGGGGAAATTAAGTGTTCTTATACGCTCTCAAATAACCTTTGGAAAAACAACATAGTCAATAGCAATAGTTTACTTATGATATTAGTATTATCTTCAAATCTCCACAGATCCTCCAGTTATGTTGGTCGTATACGAGAGCATCCAGTAAAAATTTTATGATATCGTAGCTCTCAGTAAGTTGTACGGAATGTGCTACAGGGACTGATGCAACCCTATTCCCAATGTTGAGAAGTACTGCTTTCAAACTTCGTTTAGACGAGTCTATAAATAGTCTCCATTCTGATGCGTTATATGGCAGGCCCAAGGATTCGATTAGCCCCTCAACATTGCAGCAGTACACTAAGGAAGAGGTATTTTCGTGCACTGCAAAAAACTTGCGGAATTCTTCCTCTCGTTTCCTATACCAGGAGAATGTTGTTCCCGGAGCCAGCAAGTTGTCCTCTCGAAGTCGTGAGCCCAAGATCTCGGCAGCTAATTTGGAAAGTCCTAAATCCCTGGTAAGATCATTAAGTTTGGCCTGGTTGAGAGGCCTCGGCTCATTTGAAGCGGTATTTTGAGGTATATACGACTGGGACTGGTCATTGGCATTGGTCATTGATTCATCATCAGAATCATCGAAGTCCAGGGTTTGAGGTGGGTCGGGTATTGGAATTCCAGGACCATGGGGTACAGGTCTCATAGCAGAAGGAATGTCAGGGTATACGACAATGTGTTTATTCTTCTTGTCAACTCCTGAAAATAGAAACACAGAAACATGGATATAAAACTTGCATATGAAATAGAAGAAGCATTCAGACAGTGGCGGCTCGTGAGGGAAGGCTGCGGTCTGTAAGATATGAAATAGGTCGATGGAGTCTGTATATTTTCTTTCTTTTTCATTCATATTGTCCCTTCGGGGACAATATGAATGAAAAAGAAAGAAAGTATACAATCATTGTATATGTAAATGTAACTTGTATAACAATATGTATGTGTAAATGTATTTTCTATAACAATATGTATATGTAAATGTATGATTACCATTATGGTGAATATTATGCTAATATGGTGAATATTACATTATGGTGAATATTATGTCAAGTTTCATACGAGGATTTCAAAATATTTAAGAAAAATAAATTTATAAGCCCACCTTGGAGGTTTGTCATGCAGAAATAGCAATCTGTCACGTGATCCTTTCCTTCTCTCCAAATCATGGGAATTCCAAAAGGCAAAGATTTCGCTCTGCCTTTGCTCCATCTTCTCAAATTTTCAATGCACGTCTTGCAGCACATATGAGGGGCGAAATTTTTGTCCTGGTCCCCTAGCTTAATTCCAAAGTATGCTCTATACATTGTCTTCACAAATTTAGTGATTTGAGACTGGTTATTTCGCATGGTAACCGCCCCACATATGTAGCAGAATCTATTGGGATAATTTTTACACGCTCTATTCATTATGAAATATTTTATCTATATGCCTGAAAAGTAAAAAAAGATATTATACAAGTGAAACAAGTGATGATAGATGTTACTGTTCCAATTCCGCTTTGACAAAATCACAAAAAATTCTATTTTACTTATGAGGCCATAGCCGGATAACCTGAGCTGATTGAGGAAAACGGATTGCAGATTCGAAATCAGCAGGAAAAACTCTATAAGAATCACTTACAAAACCCTTGACAGCAAAATTGATGCATACCAGTGTTATTGAAAATACATGGTGTGGAAGTTTCAGAGGCTACCCAACCTTTTCACGCCATATATAAACGCGTTTTTGAAGGATAAGGTAGAAGTATCAGGGTATCCGCGGAGTTGATACCGAAGATGAAAAATCGGCCTATATTCAACGTTACCGTGACCGTGAAGGTATACAGTTTGACTGTTCTCAAATTGTAAAGAACTCTGGCAAGTGCTTTACTGCAAAGTTGTGTCTAAACAGTCTTTGGGGAAAATTTGCACAGAATACTGACAAAGGGAACGTTCATTTGGCACAAAGTTATAGTGAAGTCTGGAATTATGCCAACGCTCCCGATAAAGAGGTCATGGAGATCGTGAATGTAGGTAATACTTACATAATAAAGTACAACAATACCGAATTGGCCACAGATACCTCACGGGTTACAAACATACCTGTAGCCAGCTTCACAACGGCCTATGCACGCATCAAACTTTGGGGTCTATTGCATTCTCTTGGTCAGAGGGTTCTGTACGCCGATACAGATAGTGTGATATTCACAGAGAGGGAGGGTGAATACATGCCTCCTATTGGTGAATTCCTCGGAGAGTTGACTGATGAGATCAAGGATGAGTATGGAGACATCGCATACGCCGACTCTTCTGTCTCAACAGGACCAAAAACTTATGGGGTACGGGTGAGGGTGAGGGAGGATATGAAATATATCGTGAAGGCTAAGGGTATCACGCTCAACCAGGCGAATCGGTGGTCGTTAACTTTGATTCGTTGAAGGATCTAGTGTGCTTGGATAATGATGAGGGTGACCAGCCTCCCCCACCTAACTGTAGGTAGCCACAATTTTCGGGCGCAGAAGCTGGGGGACGTGAAGGAACTTAGGGGTACAAAGGTGTGCCGTAACACCTATAAGAAACATTATCAGGTGCCTGGTAGCTATGATACCGTACCCTTTGGATACCATAATCTTTGATATGTCTATTGCTAACTTATTTATTACACGTATTTGTAAATATATATTCCTTGAATATTTCGTTTATTAAATAAATCGTGTTTCAATTAGCGTTTCACTTTCTCCTTTGTGTGTGTGTGTGTGTGTGTGTGTGTACACAGGAGAAAATCCTAAGCTCCGCCCAGCGTGTGTACAGGAGAAAATTCTAAGCTCCGCCCAGCGTGTGTACAGGAGAAAGTTCCAAGCTCCGCCCACCTGTATGATTGGTCACGTGAATCCTGCTACTACCTGGGCATATCTCTTCCCTGCGTGCTCAGTTGATCGCAGCAAGCCCTGGATCTCAGACGGACAAATACTCTACGGCTATTCTGGCGAGGGCATTTTAGGATTTCGTGGTACAAGTGATGTATTGAACTATGTTGTAGGACTAAACTTTATAAAAGCTAACACACACCGTGAAGTAGAAGATACAACACGTGCAGAAGAGAAGCAACGGATATGGATAGTGAGTCTTGTTGATGAGTGGTATGACAAGCGATATTATATCATGTTACATCATACCGACTACTCATACCCTACGGTTGAGAATGTAAATCTTGTTATCATGGAGAATCTTAAGTATTTTTACCACTATATTAATATATATTATGACGAGGTTTGTAGTGAGGTTGTGGCCAATGGTCTGTGTGAGTTTTTAACAGACTTTAGAGACGAGTATCGATTGTTAAACAAAAAGGATAAATATGGGCATATGTTTCTCTCAAATAGTGCACCGGAGTGTGAATAAAATGTGTTTAGTTCGTAAAAATCCCCCTATGCAAAAATGTCTGGTGCGTATTCTGGGGAGTGGGAGTGATAAAACATTAAAACCGGTATTACTTCATGTACCGTAAAATTTCTCAAAACACCTGCCCAATATAATGGGATTCAAGTATTTACATGACTTTTAATGTTGGATCAGCGCCGTACACGTTTCATCAGCTTATGGTGTGACTCACTCCTCCCGTCGAGCCGATCCGTTGCATGTGGCTCATAGTCAGCTCAGAGCTTGAACCGACTGAACATGCACTCCTCGAATACGATGTAACTTCCTTTGAGCAGCATTCTCAATGTCGTGTACGATGTGTCCGTGACGAAGTCGTTGCGCGTGTTCAAGCGTAAAACCGGTGCCATTAACTATATACTGAAAACGACTTGTAGATAAACAAACAAACGGAATGTTGTTTATTTAAGTGTTGAGGAGATGTATAGAATCTTCGTGGTAGTTGAGAAGTGGAGTGAGGATCGTTATAAAATTCCTGCAGGTGTGGTACAAGAAGAGATCAGATTAGTGATACCCCCCCTCATATGCCGTTGTTTGTACGTTGTGTATAAATAACGATCAGCCATGCATTGATATACGACTGATGTGGAAGAATGCATCTGATAATAACGCTCTTGTCCTTCGCGAAACCGTTTCATCCTCGACAGAATGTTTGAAATCGTCGGATTCCGCAAGCTGAAGCCTATATTAGACACGCGTATTACGGATATGCTTTATTTTGATACGGCTCACCTACACCGTTCACCCTGAAGAACTATTTCTTTATATAATGAGCAGCTGTCGTAACGACTTAGAAGATTATTTCAACTGCCGCTATGCAGTGTGAAGAAGAGTTCACGATTGAAAAGCTCGGGCCGGTAAAAATAAACTCGATTGGAAAAGAGTGTTTATAAACTTGTATTTAATAATGATGTTGTGGCTAACGATGACCTCTTTGTGCGTGCTTTTGATTGTATTCTAGCCGTATTTAAAGATAACTTGCCAATCGAATGTAAAGTGGGCACAAAAATAGTATTGAACGATATGAAGGCCATTTACATAGAGTATAGGTCTCCCTATAACTTGAGCGGTGAAATAATATTAAGCCGTGTTTACTGCGTAGTGCAAAGCAATAATGATGTAACTGTAGACTTGATTACGTGTGAGATTAGTGTTCTGCGCAGTAGAACAATGTGACTGTATTTTGATGTATATTTATTTTCAGTATATTTAATTATTTAATATCATTGTGTATATATATTTCTCCTGTACTGCTATATTGATGGTTATACTCCATCGTTTTGTATTATATTATTTTTTATTTTTTATTTTTTTATTTTAGTTAAGTGTAGTAGAAGATAAAGTGTATGTATTTATTTTCAATATATTTAATTATTTAATATAATTGTGTGTGTGTGTGTGTGTATATATATTTCTCCTGTACTGCTATATTGATGGTTATACTCCATCGTTTTGTATTATATTATTTTTTATTTTATTTTTTTTATTATATATATAATTCCTCGTTCATATTTCTTATACTATTATTATTTTTTATTGCATGTATTCCTCGTTTGATTGTATATTTATTTTCTATATATTTCATGAAATTGATTCCAATAATTCGTCTAAATAAACAGAATGTTGTAATGGTGTTTTATTTAATTCTTTTGGTTGTAAACAATATTATTATTTAATTATACCAAATGGCTGGTTACGCCTTCTAAACCGACTGACAGATTTCTGAGCCGCCAACTGTCAAGAATATATGCAGTAATTAAATAAATAGCGCAATCTGGCAACTCAACCCTAATAATGTACACCTGAACAAGCCATTTACGCCTCCTAAGCCAACTGGCGGATTTACACCTTATAAGACAGAGGGCGCTCAGATGAACTCTCATTATGCGTCTGGCTGGAGCCAGGCGAACACCCTTCCTTCTCCTTTCTCTCCTTCTTAGGTTAAGACTTAGGTTAGGTTCCCCCCCATTGCATAACCCCCTCCCCCTTTGTTGCATACCCATTTGCAACATCTTGCAACATTCTTGCACTCGTCCATACTTAGGGTTGCCAGATTTTTCAAATGCCCATGCGGGACAAAAAAATTTCTGGTTTTTTTTAAGACCAAATTTTTTTTCAAATTGAAACTAGATTTCTTCAACTGTTACAACAAACAAAATTAGAAAAATTTTATTACAATAATATTTAACAATTAAACATCGTGAATAAATTGAAATTATTATACATAATATTGAAATTCTAAATCAATTCATCCCTAAAAAATTTACTTAAAAAATATTTTTTGCGGGACATTTTGAACGCGGGATTTTGACGCGGAATTTTGACGCGGGATTTTTTGGATACGGGACGTCTGGCAACCCTACCCATACTACTTGACTACTCAGATGTTCGTATATGTAAAATTTAAATTTTTTACATCATTCCATGTCACTTGAAAATATTTATTTCCAAACTGGTGAAAATTTAGCTCCAATTTTAACGAAGAAGGATTCGTAAACCAACCATCACAGTTGCAAATGATTGCCGATGGAACATGCTGTGTATATAAAATGAAAGTTCAGAACATCACGGAAGCTGTGATTTTCCTGCTTTGATATCGCTCATCCAAAGCCATTAACTAACACACCAACATTCATCCAAAAAGTGTTAATAAGTTTCCTAGAGAGACACAAAATCTTTAAATGAAGTGCTGATATCGCCGAAAGAAAGGTAAATGTTAAATTAACTTCATGCAAAAGTTAGTTTTGAGATTACATATTGAAACTTTAAGTTTAAAAGTGTATGTGGAAGTCTAAAAATTATAAAAATATTCATAAATTATTTCTGTAAAATATAAAATTGTGTAAAAAATTTCATTAAATATTATTAAATATTAAATTAATGTATATAAATTCTAAAATTGTTTAAATATTGCAAATTAAATTTTTACTAAGTTATATTACTTGATTTCATTTTTGTGTTTGTACAGTATATGTACACAGAGTGTCTCAGAAGTCGTGCATCATATTTATAGATGCAGATGACCTGAATCTGTGGTGCGCGACTTCTGAGACACCCTGTACAGTAGGTGCAAAAATTACAGCCGGAAATGCGATGGAATTCCATTAATTTGTAATTTAATAACAAAAGGAAATGAATATTACTGCAAAACCTCATCAAGTTGTACCGTAAGTGAAGGCTGTAATCTCATATTTTGTATATTTCCCTTTTGCAGTTATTACAGCTGGCACTCCTCGTGGTACTGATTCAATCAATATATTGATAATATCTTAGGTGATGTTGTTCTAGCTCTAATATATCTTTGCTGTATTCTTTTTCTAAAGTTTTTAAATTTAATTTGAATACACTGATTGTTATTTTAATCCGAAATGTATGTTGCAAAGAAGATTGAAACACGATTGCTTTTGAGATACATTCTTTTCTTTTGATTTAAAGTAGGCATTAAAAAGCAGAGAGAAAAACTACTGTTTTCGAAGTACACTACTGGTTTAGGGATAAAATTATTAATTTTCATTCAAAATACCTATCAAAAAAGAAACAGAAACGCGACTTCTTTCAAGATGCAGTTATTTGTTTTGATCCGAAATATACTTTGATTAGGGGTCAGAAACACTACTACTTTAGAGATATAATTACTAATTTTGATCCAAAGTATGCATTGAATATGAAATAAAAATACCACTACTTTTCAGACAGGGTTATTTATTCTGACCACAAATATATACTCAAAACGAGACAGGAACACTATTGCTTCAGAG
Source organism: Bathynomus jamesi (assembly GCA_023014485.1). Classification (NCBI taxonomy): domain Eukaryota; kingdom Metazoa; phylum Arthropoda; class Malacostraca; order Isopoda; family Cirolanidae; genus Bathynomus; species Bathynomus jamesi. Next base: position 35,158 of record JAJOZX010001566.1, read on the forward strand.
ATATACTACTGATTTTGATCCAAAATATATATTAAAAGAGAAACCGAAACACAGCTGCTTTGATCCGAGATATATATACAGTATGTAATCAAAAAGAGACTCGTTGCTTTTGAGATGCGGTTACTAGTTTTCAGTCATTATTTTCAGTCATTATTGCACCTGAAAAGAGAGAGAATAAAGCGCATTTGATCTAAGGTGTATTATTTCAATTTAAGAATAGCAATGCAAATAAAAATAAAAATTGTTAGTACGGAGAAGAGATGTACTCGAAACTAAACGCAAATCAGAATATACTTGATATTTTTGCAGATGAGTTTAGCACAATTGGTTTGAGGACGAAATAAAGGATCAACACGAGTCGAGTAAATCCTGAGTGTTGCCTGGTGTTTTCGTTGACTGTCATTTAGTCTTTATGCCCACTCTTCATGTGTTCAAAATGACCTGTACCCTTTGAAAAGTAATCAAATTTTATGTGATATAAAGGTGATAAAGGAAAGACGAACGAGTGGGACAGGGAAAAGAAATCGAAGAAATGAAACTGGAGTGCAGGAAAGTGAAGATGCCTAGGCTAAAGTAGTCCTGCTCAGCTACATGTTTAGGCTTACTTGAAAATAAAAACCTAACATACCCTCCTAAAACCATAGCACTAAGTACCAGTGACGTAACACCAACACCTCTCGCATAATGTGCAAAAAAATATTTTCCATAAAATAAAGACATTTAAAATCTTATAAAATAAAATTGAAAATTATTATATAATGCATAATAATTACCGAATTACATTACATTAATTCATTAAATGTAATTTAACTACATTTCTACTATACAATTTTTATAATAGAAGAGTAACTAAAATGTATTTATATTTAAGGTTAACATGACTGGGGCAGGTCATCAAAAAGCATTAAAATTTTCTCAGTTGGTCAACGTGACATTTACTACACTTCTTATAGACAATAAAAGTTGCCATGGATCGTATGACCTGTTCATAATTGCCGTTTTAAAGTTTAATAAAGTCGTAAAAGATAGACACTGTTTGTTCAAGTTAGAAAGAAATTGTGTAAATAGATACTTAGATAATTTATGTAGCCAGAGGATTTTGAACAGCGACAAATATGTTTTCTAACTCTTTTATTTTCTCTACAGGGTTCAGAAAATGTGCGCCGAGACATCAATTACAGTGGATTTCACTAAAGCAGAAATTAGTTAAATACGTTCAATAAAGTTAGTAATTGAAGTATGTATACAAAAGCCAGACAAATAAATATTTAATTAAGTACGGTAAAATGGTTATAAAGACCTCAGGTCAATGTCCCATTTGCATGTAGTCCTCTTCAATAGAAACGTGGCAATACTTGGTTTAGAGAGTATTGGTGTATATTTATTTTTCCTAATTCTACTACTTATATAATGTTTCAAAAGTCGTGACCGTTGACTCGAATTTTTACGAGATATTTTCTTTTATAAAGTTTCAGCTTTCCTTTTTGAAGTTAATTTTCTTTTAGAGAAATTTTGGCAAGTAACAATCAAGTTTTCCGTTGATGTTCGACTAAGATTTTATATACCTTACAACCTTACAAAGGTTCCGCGCGATGATTTCTCATTTCGCGAAGGTCAAGCTTGTCGCCCCTCCTCTCTCTCTCTCTCTCTCTCTCTCTCTCTCTCTCTCTCTCTATATATATATATATATATATATATATATATATACACCCTCCAAATCACTTCACAGCCTGATCAGTTACAAGGATTCCATACCAACATTGTTCCGTTCTTCAGTATTTTATTTGTACAAGTTTAACCATTTTGTGAGGTCGTACATAGGAAAACCAAAGGACATCTGAAAAATCCCATACATTTGATCACTCGAATAAATCAGGACGAACAACAACAACAACAACAACGTCATTTTTATTTCTAAATTTAAATCGAAAAGGAACTCGGATGAATTCCCAAACATCGCATCGAGGTAATATTTTAATTCAGTGTCTTTTCTATTTACAGTATTTTAATATCTTTTGTTTTAATATCATTTATTTTTTTTTAATCAGTTTTAATTTTGCGCGATGTCATTTAAACTTTTGATTAGTTTTTTAACTTAGATTTTTCTGTCCTACTATAATTTCTTTTGTTCACTGAAGCCTAATTTTAAATATACAATTTTAGAATTTTAGCCCTGATGATGGAATTCAGTGATTCCGAAAAGTTGGCCAAAATTACAATATAGAATGTTCGTTTTCTCCCTGTTGTTCATCTTCCTTTTATTAACTCACTCTGTTAATGGTATTCGAAGTGCCTTATTTTTGGGAGACAATACCATCCATAATATATATAAGCAAACAACCACAAGGAAAAGGAAACACAAAGTCCGAGCGCTTTCGTGATATATTCACATTATCAAGGAGGAACAGAAAATAGGAATATATATATATACTGTATATATATACTGACCTATGTTTTTAAAGAGTCAAATAATTATAATTAAGATAGTTATAGCTTTCGTAGTTTCCATTTAGCAGAAACCTCAACAGAATTCTAAATGTAGCCAAAAAACGAATTCTTTGTAATTGAATATACAGTCACTTTGTAACTGAATTATAGTTCGTATACTCACTATTAATTAACTATTAAATGCTTTTCCTTGTTCATATTTTGCCTCTAATATGCTTTGAAAGTATACAATAAATTCCTTTCTCATTGATCATATATAATTTGCATATCAACGTACCTTCAAATGCTATTTCTATATTCTACCATTTTTTATGAGTAAGGAGCGTGTAAAAACGAACTTTACTCATGAAGTCTTAGTAAGAAAAAATACGCGTTATTTTTATTACAGGATCTATACTTCTTATACACTATAATTTGATTCTCTTTGATGTTTTTTGACCTTTCAAGACGCTGAGAACATTGATTCATCATTGCGAGGAGGTCAGGTTTGTACGTTAACCTTCTGTGTACTTGACAATGATGCTGCCAGCTGCTAGTACTCTGAATAGGTGTATGGGCGGAGCAGTGTTTTGTGAAAAACATGTATATACTTTTTTAATAGAAGGTGCCGGCTCTGACCATTACGTTATACGACAAGATAAAAGTTAGTACAAATTGGCGTATATTTCAACACCTGAGGAAGCGCATAACGCTTTCTCGTCTCTAGGAAATAACAACATTCCATTAAAATCTCTCTTATAACAATGAGAACCCATAAATGGAATATTACATATGAACACGCACGATTTTGCCCAATGAAAAAATGCCCACACTAGTATTCCAATCCAGTACCTTTTCTGTAGGTGAGGGTACTGATTGTTGCGCTACGACAAAATAAAAGCTAGTACATTTTTGCCTTATGAAAAATCGTACGTGTTCATGCATGTGCAATTGTGCATGATATTTATACAGATGCAGATATTATCTTTACAAACTCAACTGAAATTTATTTGAATTTGTAAAGCTTATGGATACCCCGATATATTTACATATACACTTATTTGGGTGGGTTTTAGCCAAGTCCATTACATTAGCATGATTGCTGCAGTGTGTGAACTGATACCTTTAATTTTAGCAATTTCAAAATCTTGTAGGAAGTAAGATCTCTTCCCTAAGATTCATGCAAATTATTCAACTAAAGATCATGGAACCAGTAACAGTGCCCCCCCCCCAACCCTTGTCTTGTTATTCAGCTATTGGGAAACGTGTGATGTATTTGGTTTCTTAGGAACTGTAAAATCTGTCAGAACTGTTTTTCTAATAAACTAAAAGGGTCAGAGGACCTTTTTACGGAGAAGTGAATTTCAAGGCACGAAAATGATGGACACTTGAAACTATTAAAACTTTTGTAAAACTAACGTAATATCTAACAACACACACACACACACACACACACACACACACACACACATATATATATATATATATATACAGTATATAGTTACCGATTTATAGCGTAAAGTTGGCACTATAATAATAATGATGATGATAATTACGGTTAATTGTTAATGATTGATTGTTAATGATAAGGCTGAATGAGGCTGGAGTGACCGTGATCTTTTCAGATCAAATAATATTATTAATTAAGTTATTAATTACCATATTTCCCGGCGTATAACGCGCACCCTAATTCTGAAGAGAAATTATTTTGAAGAGAAAATTTAGGAAATAAAAATTTAGGAAAAAATATACTCCTACCTCACTTCACATGTATAATTTTAACGAGTTAATTTAACGCAGAATGATTTTTGGAGGATTTTGGGGGAAAAAAAAAGTGCGCGTTATACGCCGAGAAATACGATAGGTTGATTGATAGAGTGAGTTTTCTTCCTTTACTAAACAAAATATTTATGAATGATACAAAATATAAGTAGATTGTTTACGTTTGAAATTATTGTGTGCACTTGTTTAATGTCTTCAATACAAAACGCGCGAGGTAATGATTAGTCTTTATATAAAGTTAGGTGAATGACGCCAGGCCTAAATGGTGTAAACTGTGTGACGTCATCTTGGTCGTGTTTGTATTGATGGAACATCGCTAAAGTATTTGAAAGCGTCTTGCCACTACATATATACTCGTATATACACAGTATATATATATATATATATATATATAGATATATATATATATATATATATATATATATATATATTAGTGATTCAAAAGTCCTGGCTTAGTTTAGTTAATTTAGAAAATTTATCTTTGAAAAAACAAAGGAAATTCACCAAAGCAAATATATCGGTGTTCAGACCACTTCCACATGTGCATCACCAATTCACTGTACTTGATCAGCCACGTGAGAACGACTCCATTAGCAAATGTTATTGTGTAGACGTTTACCCGAAGAACAGAGTTTATGCGTTCTAAATCGACTAAATTTAAGGCCTTTGCTACCTAATCTTAGGATCTTATATGGGCTCTCAGAAATATCTTTTGACGTCAGGTTAGGTGATCGTGGAACCCAAGGAGTTGGTACACATCACCAATCCACGATCATCAAAGTGTGATTGGTGATTGCTGTCGGGCCTCAAGTGTGAAATGAGGTGGCGCTCCGTCCCGTTGAAAAATAATTTCGTCTAGAGTCTAGACCTTAAGATTCTAAATGAGGCAAGGCAAGCTGCTGAAGCATTTCGAGATCATTTTCCCGTTCACGTTCGTTTTTTTGTCTGTCAGCATTTCGGGGAAAGGAAGGTCCAGAGAATCCTTTGGCCGATAGATCACTTCAAATATTTTGAAGTATCACATGACAGACAAAGAGATAGTTTCGGAATCCACGTTGTACGAACATCACTGAGCGCTAGAATATCCATCCAAATGACCATTTTGTACAGCTACAAAACTGTGTATTCTCCTCAGAAGTTTTGTGGATAAACAAAATTCCCTACTATACTACTCTCTCCAAAAGTTAATTCTCGTTATGCAGTTTCTACTTCCTGCAAAGATATAAGTGAAACAAATTAGGCAAAGACTTTGAAATCACTCTACTGGAAATATAGCATTGGAAATTAAAGCGCACGTCTAAACACATATTTTGCCTCACTTTTTAAGCATCTTCAAGGCAACATTATATTTTGCCTGCGATTTACCTGCGAACAGTTTGAGATTTACCTTGTTAAATACAGGGCGTCCCAAAAAATGTATACACACTTTAAATACTTATAAAGGCAGTGTTTATTAAAATACATTTCATTTTCAAAATGTAATATAATCTACAGACATTATTTAATTGTTTTGTCAACGCCTGTTTTCAAACTGACGTCCGTTCTGGTCCAGGCACTGCTGATAACGCGAAGCAATGGAATCGCAAACATCACGAAACATTTCGTTTGGTATTTGTGTGCATTCTCGTTCAATGGCTGCTCTCAATTCAGCGACTGTTGCAGGTTTTATAGCGTAGACTTTGTCTTTTAAGTATCCCCATAAAAAAAGTCTAGTGGTGTGAGGTCTGGTGAACGCGGAGGGTATTCTACGAAACCCCTTCGTCCAATCCACATCCACATCGTGCCAAGTACCACTCCCAATACTCCACTCTTCGGTCCGGATCATCTTCATTAATAGCATGGACTAATCTTGGAATGTAACTTTTCCATTGACAGCGCTTCAAAATGCGTTGGACAGACGATTCTGAAATTCCTACCTCACGACTCGCTTGCCGCACAGATTTTCTTGGACTTTGGTGATACGTTTCCAGTACTCTTTCTTGCTTTGTGGGGCTTGTCGATGTCCGTGGTCTTCCGGAACGCTTCTTGTGGACATTCTGAACAGTTCCATCGGCTTCAAACTTATCTCTAATTCGAGTGATGGTAAGTCGCGTTGGTGGATCTGTTTGAAACTCCCTCCTAAACTGTCTTTGCACTTCAACTGCGTTTTCACACTTCCAGTAGCATTTTAGAATGAATTTCCTTTGTTCAAAGCTTAGTCTGACTGCCATTATTAATTCTAATGGGTTTAACTTGGAAAGAAAGAAACATCAATTGAGCTATCAGCTGTTAAAGTGTGTATACATTTTTTTTGGGACGCCCTATAGTTAAAAAGCACTAAATTTTCAAATCAGTGAAGAAAGTAAAAATTAATTTAATTGAGATGAGTTGGATTATTTCAATTACAATTACAATTATAGTTGTTGTTGTTGTTGCTTAGCTGATCACCCCACCATGATTGAGCAAGCCGGCGGCACGCAGGTAACCGATCGCCCTCTCCGGAGTGGACAAGATGTTCAGCGAACTAGTGATGTTGTGTCGTGTTCGTTGTTGTGCTAGAGCGGTACAGTCTGTCATAATGTGTTCAATTGTTTGTGGCGTGTCCTGGCACAGGTGGCAGGTGTCGTCTGTGGAGTTTATATGTCCGTAAGATAGGGTGGTGTCCACATCGGAATCGTACTAAGTTAACTCGATCCGATCTACTCAGGCTGATCTCTGACCTGTTAATGGGTGGCGACTTCGCACCTAGGACCGCATTCGGACCGAGTCGTGTCAGTGCTTTGTGGGTTACGTGTGTGTGTATGTGTTTTCTGTACTGTGTGATGTCTGTGGGGCGTGGTATGGAATGGAATATTTGGTTATAATGTCTCTCTGGTGTTACCTTAATGGTGCGAGGTGTCGTTGCATGATTGTACATGCATGCAAGGTGTCAGTGCATGATTGTACATGCATGCAAGGTGTCAGTGCATGATTGTACATGCATGCAAGAGTGTTGTGGGTTAGTTGTCGCTGCTGCCATGAATTGTGTTCCCCTCATGTCTAAATGTTCCCTAACTTTCAGTATTTTTGTTTCTGTGTGCAGGTGTTCTATTGGTGTTGTTTGAGTGCATCCTGTAATGATACGAAGTGCGTTGTTTTGTATTGTCTGTAAGGTGTTTATGTGTGTGTTTGAGATAATGGGTGCCCAGCATGGGATAGCATAGTCCATAACTGAGCGAATATATTGTTTGTATATGAGTGATGTTGTTTCCTGCTGGTGTCCAAAGTTTGTGCCTGTTAGTACCCTAAGCGTGTTAAGTCTTGACGTACATTTGTTTTTAATATCCTGAATGTGGTTTGCAAAAGATAATGATGTGGTGCATGTGACCCCAAGTATTTTGGTCCTGTGAGTGTGTGGAATGTTGTTGTTGTTGTTTAGTGTAAGCTGTAGAGTTACCGCGTGTTCTTTTGTGTTGCTTGTAAGCAAGGTGATGGTTGATTTTGTGGGCGCTACTTTGAGTCTATTGTGTGTGAGCCAGTCTTGTATACTGTTTATGCGTGTTTGTAGGTTATTTGTAGCGGTGTTGATGTTGTTGTGGGTGGATGTTAGAGTGATGTCATCTGCATATGATAAGGTAAGCTTGTTATCTATGGGTGTTGGAATGTCAATAATTAGGGCGGGTCATACTATGCATCTTTTTAAAATCAATGGAGAGGGGTGTTCAAATGACATATTTTGGTGTATAGAACACAATTCTGAAGAAACTATTTAATTCTGATAACCCTAACCTACATCATTTTGCAGTTGATTATTATTAAATTGTTGATTATTTTACTATTGTAGTTACCCCAGAATATGTCTTCTCACGTTTTCTATCATGGCTGATTGATAAGAGCAAGGTCAAGAGAGCATAGGAGAAGTTGATGAGAGAGCTGGGGGAACAGTTCGAGAAGAAGTGCAGGGAGGAGGGGGGGATCTCTTGCATCCTCTTTGATGGGCGGATTGACCTGACCAATGTGATGATGGAAGCTGAGGGCAGTGACCAATCTTTTCCCGCAAAGATCAAGGAAGAACACTATAGTGTTGTTAGTGAGCCTGGCAGCTACTATCTGTTCCACTTTACCCCAGAGAAAGCAACTAAAGAGGAGTCACATGCGGAGAAGATTGCTAAGGTCCTGTTTGCCTGGATGAAAGAGAGGGGTTATGATAAGACCTTGTTGGCCATTGGAGGAGACTCAACAAATGTCAACACTGGTGTGAAAGCTGGAGTAATGCGGAAGCTGGAGCTGCACCTGGGGAGAAAGCTGGTCTGGTTGGTGTGCAACCTGCACACTGCTGAACTTCCCCTGCGCCATCTCATTGTTGACCTTGATGGCCCTACTCTGTCAGACAAAAAATTATCTGGGCCAATAGGAAAGCTCCTTGATTCTGCTACAGACTTTGATATCAATCCAAACTTCACCCGAATCTCTGTTGGCCCTCCACTGATCAAGCTTCCTGACAAGGTCATTCAAGATCTCTCAACTGATCAATACTATGGCTATAAAATTGTCTGTGCAGTCAGGGATGGAGTACTTCCTGCAGGGCTGGCTCTGTTAGAGATAGGACCAGTAAACCACAGCCGCTGGCTCACCACAGCGAACAGACTTCTCAGGCTCTGGGTGTCAAAGCACGGACTTAAAGGAAAGAACCTGAAGATTCTGCAATTCATTGTGGAATTCATCATTGGAGTGTATTACCCATGTTGGTTCAACGTGAAGGTCAAGCACGCCTGGATCGAAGGGCCTAGGCACATCCTCTTTCAGCTGGACTGCCTCAAGTCCCAGAGAAAGGAGGTGCTGGATATTGTGATGCCAACTGTGAGAAGATCTGCTTGGTATGCCCACAGTGAAGTCATCCTCCAAACACTACTCTGCTCTGAGGATCAGAAGGAGAGGATTGAAGGGGTGGAGAGAATCCTGGCCATCAGGGGAGAGGGGGACCCGGACACTCAGCTGGGGGACTCCTCTGTTAGGAGCAGAATGACACCTGACATCAATTGTGATGCTTCCAGCATCGGTGACTTGATCAGCTGGTCAGAAGGTGTGTCAGAGCCACCTCTCACCTGCTCTCTAAGCACCTCAGAGGTGAAAAACTTCATCAACACCCCCATGGAGGTGCGCAACTGGCCTTGCCACACACAAAGCATTGAGAGTGTTGTTAAAATGGTGACTGAGGCTTCTGCTAAGTACTTCTCACAGGAAAAGAGGGATGGAGGGATCAGGGCTCAGGAGACCAGCAGGAAGCTGATGTCCAAGTCTGAGTCAAAGCAGGATTTGTGCAACCTGGCGAAGTTCAAGATGTCAGGAGAATGATCTTTGTAATTATATCCAGTGATATACATGCAGTTCACCTATTAATAATATATGTAAGTTGATTTGGCCTTGTCAATATAAACGATTTACCTTATATCTTTTAATATATTATAAAGGGGTTCAAAAGGGTAAAATTGGCAATTTAGAAATACAAAATGATGTAGGTTAGAGTTATCCTATCCAAAAAATAAGCTCATATTTGAATTCCCCATGTAAAAACACATAATTTAGACCGTGACCGGACAGCTCATACCAGGACAACACATACCCGGACAACTTATACCGGACAACTCAGACCCGGACAACTCATACCTAGGACAACTCATACCTAGGACAACTCATACCTAGGACAACTCATACTCTCTTCAACAATTACCACCCCAATGTTGATCTTTTCATCTATATCCACCCCGAAAGTTTAAACTCTGCAAATTAACCAAAATAAGATAAGAAAACAATAACAACAAATTTATTATTTATTGCAAACGGTAATTATGTATTTTATCCCACTCAGTCATTTTACACACCAAAATACATTTTTTCTAGTAGTATTTGATGTGATTTGTTCAAATATGACCTCCATTTCCGTCGGAAATGAGATCCAACAAAGTTATAGTACTTTGAAATTTGGCTCATTTTCAAGGGAAATGGAAGTCAAAATCTAAGCAAAACACATCAAATATTACTAGGAAAATGTATTTTGGTATTAATTAACCTAACCTAACCTTACCTAACCTAACCTAACCGTGGCTAAACGAGCCTAACCCTGGCTAAATGAGCCTAACCCTGGCTAAACGATCCTAACCCTGGTTAAACGAGCTCTCGTCTGTATCCACCACCTAATCCATAATAAGGTAATACTCTAGGCTCGTTTAGCCAGGGTTAGGCTCGTTTAGCCAGGGTCAGGATCGTTTAGCCAGGGTCAGGATCGTTTAGCCAGGGTCAGGATCGTTTAGCCAGGGTCAGGATCGTTTAGCCAGGGTTAGGTTAGGTAAGGTTAGGTTAGGTTAATTAATACCAAAATACATTTTTCTAGTAATATTTGATGTGTTTTGCTTAGATTTTGACTTCCATTTCCCTTGAAAATGAGCCAAATTTCAAAGTACTATAACTTTGTTGGATCTCATTTCCGACGGAAATGGAGGTCATATTTGAACAAATCACATCAAATACTACTAGAAAAATGTATTTTGGTGTGTAAAATGACTGAGTGGGATAAAATACATAATAACCATTGCAAACATATAATAAATAGAGAACCATTATTTACATAGGATAAAATTTGAATGCCCCGTTAGGTCAAATGTACGCCCTTGACGATTGGTTAGGTTTAGTCGTGATATTTTCGTTAGTTTTAACGAAAATATCACGACTAAACCTAACCAATCGTCAAGGGCGTACAGTTGACCTAACTGGGCATTCAATGAACCCAACCGGGTATTCAGTTGACCTAACCGGGCATTCAATGAACCTAACTGGGCATATATATATATATATATATATATTATATATAACTTGCATGAATTTTAAATGTTTAAATGTAATTTTTAATTTTACAAAATAAATGTTTTCATTAATTTTAAAAATAAATGTTTTCATTTCAAAATGTTTTCATTAATAACTTGCATGAACTCTAAATGTTTAAATTTAATTTTTAATTTTACAAAATAAATGTTTTCATTAATTTTTCATTTTTTTTCTGGTCCTATGTATGAGTTGTCCTAGGTATGAGTTGTCCTAGGTATGAGGTGTCCTAGGTATGAGGTGTCCTAGGTATGAGTTGTCTGGGTATAAGTTGTCCTGGTATGAGCTGTCCTGGTATGAACTGTCCTAGAACCAATTTAGACACCCCTGATGGTAGGATTTCTTTCAGATTCATGTTGTCACCTGAGTACGACCCGCCCTAGAATGTCATGCATGTATAAGTTGAACAGTGTTGGTGAGAGAACAGAGCCTTGAGGGACCCCGTTCTGAAAAAGCTTGTTTTTTTGGATGACTTGCCATTAAATGTGACATGTGAGTATCTTCCTGAAAGATAGTTGCTCAGAAACATTTTGGTGTTATTGTGCATGTTTGCATGTTTGTGTTGAGTATTTTGTTTATGAGAGGGAAGCGTGAGATAGCATCAAATGCTTTACTAATGTCTATTGTTGTTAATAGTGTACGTTGAGCTGATCGTCTGGAGTTGATGCCATCCATGATGTGCTGCATGAGGTTAGTGAGTAATGTCGTGGTTGAGTAGGGAGGTCTGAATCCATGTTGAGTAGGCGATAGTGGTATGTGTGGGTTGGTGATTTGTAAGATTAGTCTTTCTGTTACTTTGGAAGGTATGCATAGTAAAGTAATGGGTCTATCGGAAGCTGGTTCTGTTGGATTTTTGTTTGGTTTGAGTAGTGTAATAATTTTACCTTGTTTCCATATGTCAGGAATAATACAGTGTTGGTATGAATATGTGCTGATATTTGTGAGAGCTATTATTCCCTGTGGGCCCAAGTGTTTAAGGTGTATGTTAGATATGTTGTCTGGTCCAGTAGCCTTCGAATTCTTAATGTTTTTGATGATGTTGGTGGTTTGGTCTGTATTGAAGGGTGTAATGGTCGTGTCGAGTCTGTAGGTTTTCTTGTGCCTGGCTGTTTTTCTGTCTGCGTGACTTATCTTTGCGTAGTGATTAACTAGAATGTTAGCTTGTTGTGTATATGTTGGGATATAATTTTGGCTGCGACTGATAGCCGCGTGTGAGGTGTGAATGCCGCTGTTAGAGTGGGTAATGCTGTTTATAGTCTTGTATAGCCTGGATGTATCTGTGGAGTTGTTTAGTGTTGTTATGAATTCCCTAAATGTTTCTGTTTACTTTTCTTTGAGTTTGTTGTTTATTTCTGTGTTGAGCTGTTGTATCTGCTGTTTTATGGTTTCTGTGTGTGGTGTTTGTGTGTTATGTTTGAGGTTGTTACGTTGCCTTATGAGGTGGCCTATTTCTCTAGTGTAATTTGAGTTGTATTTCCTAATGTTGCCGTCGGGTATGTATTTGTTTGCATTATTGATGATCTGATTAAATATCTTGAGTGTTGTATTGATGTTTATGATGGGTGATTGGGTGTGCTGTTTAATGTGGTGAATTGTTCCTCAGTCTGTATTTTCAACTGTTCCCAATCAGCTTTCTTGTAATTTCTATAAGTGTGCCAAGGGCTGGGGGCAGAGTGTAGAACGTGTTGTAATGATGATGGGCAGGTGGTCTGATGACAGTCGTTTTCTGTTCTCCACTGTGTATTTGTTGCTAGTGAGGGGAACAGAACGTTATGTCTGGGGAGGAGTTTGAGTATCCTGCTTGATGTGGTATGTGTGTATGTTCTTCTGTATTGTTAAGAATGAAGAGGCTGTTTAGTTGTGTGGCTATGTTGGCGCCTCTGGTGTTGCTTTGGTTGTGCAGGTACCAACTAGTGTCTTTAGAGTTGAAGTCTCCTCCTAAGATGACATTACAATTATAGTAAAATATAACATTGTCATTAGAATTACAGCCAAATGTGTAATTAATTACAGTCACATGAAATTACAAATGTAATTTTTCCAAGCTTGGTTTACACCAAAAGATAGAGGACGTCATTGCGAATAATTTATTGTAAACATCTGAACAAATTCGTTTACTACAAAAAAGTTTAGAGCAAAGTTTATGTGGCCAAATTGTTGTTCAGCTGAGTAATGCATTTGACCGCGTGGCGTTGGGTAGAGCTTATTCGTCGAGAGTTCTAAACTCTCCAACTGAACTATTTTACAATATGTATTGTTTATGGTCCATCCATCCATCCATCGTGTTTTGCCTATCAGGCAGGTCCAACTCATGTGTCCCGCCAAAGTGTTCTATGATAGAACACTTTGGCGGGACACATGAGTTTCTATCCTGAGCTATCCTTTTCATCTCATGGTAGCTCCTGCCTGCCTTCAAATCATCTAGCTTTGCTTTCCTTTTCCTTCCCCTTGGCCTTCTACCTTCATCCACTCTTTATCACCTCCTTCAACAATCCTTCTCCTCTCAACACATGTCCGATCCATTTCTTCTGTCTTTCTCTTATCACCTTAATGAGTCTTCTTTCCTCCCTCACCTGTTGCAGTACTTCCTCATTACTTTGGTGTTCCCTCCAGCTTATCTTTAGTATTCTTCTCCAAATCCACATTTCAAAACTTTCCAAGAGTTCTTTTCAGTTGTTTTCAGTGTTCATTTTCTGCTCCATACAGTACCACACTCCATATCAAGCTTTTTACTAACCTTTTCTTCAGTTTCAAGTTGAGTTTACCTGTAAGTAGTCTTTTCTGTCTCTCAAAAGCTACCTTACCCATACCAATTCTAGATCTTACTTCTTTACTGCAATCTCCATTGTTGGTTAATAAACTTCCCAGATATTTAAACTGATTACCTTCTTCTAAGGTCCGATTTCCTATCGTTAGGCTCATTTGTGCTCCTTTCCTTCTTGCAATTTTCATTACCTTTGTCTTGGTCTCATTAATTCTCATTCTGAATTCTTCCACCGTTGTTGACAAACTATTGACCATTCTTTGCAGTTCTTCCTCAGTACTACAAACAAATGCCTTGTCATCTGCAAACCTTACAGATTTGACCAATTTACCTCCCACTCTGATTCCCTCTTCCAGATCTGAGAGTGCTTCTATTATCATTGCTTGCGCATAGATGTTAAATAACACGGGGGACAGGGAGCATCCTTGCCTGACCCCTCTCCCAACCAATCCAGGCTCAGATTCTCCTGCTGCAACTCTAACATTCACAGTCTGCCCAAGATACAGATATAGATGTTTATGGTAAAATATAATAAATAATTCTGTGTATCTAGCCAAACCACACTTGCAAAAAATTTTATATTCTTTTGTGAAATCAAGGAAAAGCAGTCAGTCCATAAATTTAAAAAAATACCACAGCCATAAAAATTTTGAGCTTTACATGGCAAAGCTACTGAAACCAAATTTGTGAATCTGCACTCAAAATGTAAGTGGTTTGTGAGCTTAAAGTAAATGTTGTTGTTGTTTAGCCGATCAGCCCACCCTGATCGAGCAAGCCGGCGGAACGCAGGTAACCGATCGCCCTCTCCGGAGTGGACAAGAGGTTCAGCGCACTCGTGATGTTGTGTTGTGTTCGTTGTTGTGCTAGAGCGGTACAGTCTGTCATAATGTGTTCAATTGTTTGTGGCGTGTCCTGGCACAGGTGGCAGGTGTCGTCTGTGGGTTGTCTAGTCTGTGTTTATATGTCCGTAAGTTGGGGTGATGTCCACATCGGAATCGTACTAAGTTAACTCGATCCGATCTACTCAGGCTGATCTCTGACCTGTTAATGGGTGGCGGCTTCGCACCTAGGACCGCATTCGGATCGAGTCGTGTCAGTGCTTTGTGGGTTACGTGTGTGTGTATGTGTTTTCTGTACTGTGTGATGTCTGTGGGGCGTGGTATGGAATGGAATATTGGTTATAATGTCTCTCTGGTGTTACCTTAATGGTGCGAGGTGTCGGTGCATGATTGTACATGCATGCAAGAGTGTTGTGGGTTAGTTGTCGCTGCTGCCATGAATTGTGTTCCCCTCATGTCTAAATGTTCCCTAACTTTCAGTATTTTTTGTTTCTGTGTGCAGGTGTTCTATTGGTGTTGTTTGAGTGCATCCTGTAATGACACGAAGTGCGTTGTTTGTATTGTCTGTAAGGTGTTTATGTTTGAGATAATTGGTGCCCAGCATGGGCTAGCATAGTCCATAACTGAGCGAATATATTGTTTGTATAAAGTAAATATTGTTTTCACTGGCTTAAAAACTTTTCTTGAAATGGTAGGATGAACGCTAATTTTGTGCAAAATTTGTTTTTAAAACAAAGAAACTTTGCCCACAAAAATCATGGACTTGTCTGAAAAATGCGTCCTGCAAAGAAGCAAATCTTTTTTGTGTGCATAATAATAAACCATTAAAAGAACAGAACAAGAATAACGGCAAAAAAAAAAAAAATTGGCGTTAAAAATTTACTTAAAAAACCCATTTAGCAGCAGCTCTTCGAAAGAAAAAGAAGAAATATATATATATATATATATATATATATATATATATATGTACTTTCCTGTTATCCCGGACCCCAGACGTTTTGCCAGTTGCCAGACTTCACTTTTGACACAGAATATCTTCTTTAAAATTAACGAAAATATCTTCTCCACACTCTTTCCCGATGGACGGGAAAGAGTGTGGAGAAGAACAGGAGAAAGTCCACGAGCAGTACTCGTCCCCATTGGACCATAGTCCAATTGACATGCTCACGAGCGAAAGCAAGACGAGCATTGCGGTGGTGTGGGAGCAATTCCGGGCCCATTGCTGGAGGTCTAGCATGTAAGCCATGTTCCATAAGTCTCCTTCTAACGGCTCGCTCCGATACACTGACGTCTCGAGACCTTTCCAGCTCATTGCGGACATTTGTGGCAGTCAAGCGACGATCTCGCAAAACACTCAAGACGATGAAACGATTATCACGGGCAGATGTGCAGCGCGATCTTCCAGATCCTGATCTTCGGGTGTACTCTCCTGTCTCCACATAACGTTGGTAGACACGTCGAACCGTTGTTCTTGGAATTCCTAGCGCATCGGCGATGTAACGCTGGCTCCGACCATCTTTAATTAGGGCGACGACTCTTGCGACGTTCACGGCACTCATATCCATTGTAAATGTCCAATTCTGAAACCCAAAAGAATTAGAAGTCTATCTGTTACTAAACGCAAATGCCTACTCCCACTAGTGGAAGAAAAATGGCACTAGTAGTCTAAGAGAAACTGAATGTCAGACTGTCGAATTCTTAAAAGAAGTCGAAAATTCGTTACAGCTAGTGTGTTCACAGCTGACGTTGTTTTGTCTTGTTATTTGGTTGCCTCATAGACTACATTTTCGAATTTTAAAACTTTTATAAACAGAAGCTTGCCCATTTTTTTACTTTTCGCGATATTCCAAGTGGGCCGATTTTTCTGCCGCTCAGTGTATGTAAGTGATGTGCATTTTGTGCGCAAACTTTTCGAGAAGTGTAGGCCCTATATTGCGCCAAACAATTTGGCCATTTTTTTTATTGTGTACATCTTAGTTAAGAAATTATATAACTAAACACGATTTAAACAGTTAGCTTGATAATTTACATCGCTTCAAATTGGTATACTAGTTTTAACAATAAAAATATTCGCAGACAAATACGAAATATTAAATTTTTCCAAGTTGCATGCTGCTGAAAGTTGCAACCAGAGTGTTGTTTTGAGGGTGGTTATTGGTCTTGTTAAAGTTTAATATATCCATCATCAGTTTCAACAACAGCTTGGAGACTCGCGGTGGGAAATTACAACTTTCATGGACCTTTAACTTTGCTGCGCATAGCATATCCTCTCCTATGAATCTTGCGCATTGTTTATTCCGGTGCTACGGTACACCATCTCCTGACTACATAACTATGTAATTTGTTGTACATAAACAGAATTTTCCGTCACGCTGTGCAACACTAAGGATCGGCAATAAACTTTTTCGCTTTGATTTAAAAAAATCTTTAATATCTTGAAGTTTTTGCAAATATTTGAAGAAAATACAGTTCTCCCTCTCTCTCTCACACACACACACACACACACACACCATATATATATATACATATATAATATATATATATATACACACACACACATATATATATATATATATATATATATATATATATGGGATGAATTTCACAATTAAACACGTGAAATGAATGAATGCTGCAAACCCACATTTTTTCTTTTTCCTTGTGGATTTGCAGCACACACACACACACACACACACACACATACACACAAATATATATATATATATATAGACATCTTCAGGAACACTGAAATTAATAACAAAATCGAGACAGCATATACAGTTCATATAGAATAACAAAAATTATGGGATTGGTGTAGAAAATATTGGAAGAGGAGCATACAATCCACGTGGAAAAGCTACCAGAGTTTCAGCGCCTTCCCTTCTTAGCTAAATAACAGGATCGAGTGAAAAAAAGGCGTTCGCTAAGGTTGAAATTGTTTGTAAGTTGAATAATGGCAGACTCAAGAATATTTCAATTAACAATGTTGCTTAAGTAAAATAAAATTGAAGAATTTTCCAATCAATACAATGAAACAACTCTGACAAATGGACAAAAAGGGCGTTCTACGACTGTTCTGATCTAACGGAATAATGATATTGTTTTACGCGTGTGTTCAAATTTTTTCCAGTCTATCCACTGTGAAACGAGCACTGCTTCGTGTTTTACTTTCCTTCGTAGTTATTTTCATCATATGTATATATATATATATATATATATATATATATATATATATATATATATATATATATATATATATATATATATGTGTGTGTGTGTGTGTGTGTGGTGTGTGTGTGGAAACAACATTATCAATGATAAATATTACATATAGAAAAGGAAACTTTCACGAGAAAATAAAGGACATTTTTCAACAGGGGGAAAAAATTGAGAGGTTTTTAATTCTTTCCTGCGAGAAGACCTCAGTTCCGAAGATACTTTAACAAAAATATTACTTTTATTTTATTTCTAATATACATAGCATTTCATTTTTCTATTTCCTAATATATATATATATAATATATATATATAAATGCATTTGGTACTTATTTGATGTATTTTAGCATAATTTATCAATATATTTGTTTTTTGATCCCTCTGAATATAACGTATCTGATATGTATTTAATTACATTTTAAAATGATTTGTATCCTGAAATACGTTTAAAATGCATTCCTATCATAGCTTTACTGGAATTATTAATCTCACAAAATAACAATCCATTTCACCTGTACGATCAATCATACATACAGGGTAGGAGTCTAAGGATTTTATACATACAAATAATTTGGTAATAATAAATAAATTCCAGTGATATCACTGCAGCGGATGCGATACTCTTCAAAGTATCTATACAAGGCCAGGAATGACTATAGGGTAGAACAGGAAGGCCCTAGGCCCTACCCACAGTCAGCGCCATATCAGTAAGGATGGAATGCAGCAATGAAGAAAACGTGTATCTTGTATTGTGGGCTATTTCTTATAATAATTGTGAAGAAAGTTTGCGTTTATTTCAACAAAAATATAACAAACCACCACCAAATGCAACCACTCTTCGATACTGGAAGCTCAAACTTTTGGAAACAGGGAGCCACGTAAAAGATCGTCCAAGAAGCGGAAGGCCAGTAACGGCGACGGGAGACAACAACGAAGAAAATGTCCTCGCCAGTTTTCAAGTTGATCCAAGAACTTCAACGAGAAAAGTCGCGCAGGAATTGGGTATTTCCAAATTTTCAGTAGCAAAATATTGAAATCACAGGGGAATCACGATTACAAACCTATTTACTCTCAGCTCATATACGACGATGATTCTGATAAACGACTGCAGTTTGCTGAAACAATAAGACAAAAGTTCAAGTGATTCAGATTTCGTTTAAAAGGTCATATTTTTAGATGAATGTGTCTTCGGTTTAACGAGTAAAGAAAACAAACACAACGTTCAAACTGGGCGAGAAAAAAATCCCAAAATACGATTTGGTAAACTCATTAAAACACTAACAGTTTGGGCGTGCATTGGTTATTCAGGACTCGTTTCCTTTGACATATCGAGAGATACGATGGATGGGAAACGCTATTGCTAGGTATTGAGAGACAAAGTTTTGCCACAGTTTACTAATGTTGTTGGCAGGAATTGGCTTTATGAACATGATGGAGCTCCGCCACATTACTATGTAGCTGCCTGTCAGATTCTGGATACGAACGTTGAAGGAAGATGGCTTGGGCGGCGAGGTCCCATTAGTGCATGGTTCTGATTAAGCAGTTAATAAGTTAATCATTGTTTCGAATTTAGTCATTAATTAATCAAAAAATATTTTTAAAAAATGATGGGAAATAATTAATTCTCCTCATAATTTCACCATCATTTGACCTTAAATTTTGTAATGTATCATTTGAATTTGGCACCTTTTTGCGTGTATAAACTGTCTAATCCGCCCATGCCTGATTTGTTGAACTAAAGCAAATTAAATGTTTGAACAAAATGTTTTCTTCAGTCTTATCTCACGCAACAGAAACAATAAAGCGCTTTCTTACTCTTTCCAGAAGTATTTAATTTTTAATAATTTTTAATCATTTAATCATTGATTAATTAGAAAATTTCATCATTCATCACTTTTTCCTAAAAAATATTAATTAACCATGCCCTAGTCCCCATCGAGTGGCCAGCCAGATCACCTAATTTAACCCCATGTGATTTCTGGCTTTGGGCTTATTTGCGTGACAAACTCTACACTCTTAGTTTTATGTATCCAAATGTAAATGCCCTTGGCCGCAGAATAGACGAAGAACTGAAAAAATCCCACTCGATATGTTCAGAAGAACAATGAAGAGTTTCACAGGGAGAATCCACAAATGTATCATAGCGGATGGAGAACTCTTTGAAGATTAAATTACAATTTAACAAAATATTCGTATAAATAAAATTTGTATAGACTTTTTGTTTGATTTGTTTCATCATTTGAACACTTATCTGTATAATGTTGTTAACTAAATAGTTGTATGTATAAAATCCTTGAAGACTTTTCTCCAACCCAGTACATAAATCCATACATACATACATGCATGCATAGGGTTTACGTTTATTTGCTACTAAAACGATCACCATAGTCAACGCTTTCGTAACTCAGCGGGTAACTGTGTTTCCCTACAAGTAAAGTGAAGACAGCGAGGTCGGGGTTCGATTCCTGAAGCTGGTAAAAATAATAATTCAGGAGTTTTCTCAATGGGCCGCATTCGACTGAACTGATCGCTGTATCAGTTACTGATCTTCCGCCGTACATCTGACATATTTGCTTTCTTTATAAAGCGGATGTATTTTAGTATCGTTTTTCTGTTTATAATAATTAGTTTGTAATAAATCTTCCTTCGGTAAAATGAAACAATATTCGAATGTATTGACTGAAAGTCTTCTGTTAACTTTAGTCTGTAAAGAGTCGGGTTATATTAATTTTAATTCCAACATACTATTTTAAATGCTTCAGGAAATATGATACAAAAAGGCGTTCTATTGACGGTGGGACTTTTAAAGAATGTAATAAATTAATTACACAATCATATTTCATGAAGGTTTAGTAAATTAAAAAATAGTTCACTTGAGAGAGAGAGAGAAAGAGAGAGAGAGAGAGAGAGGTATTTTCGAGTTGTTGACTAAAGAATGTTGAGGAAAAAATTAGGTAAAACAATATTAACGAAAAGTTGATGAGATAATTAATTTAGCGAAACAATTAATTAGGATATAAATCAGGAAATAATTGTAAAATACAAAATTCATATAAGTAATGGCATCCATTCAGTATATAGAATAGGGCCAACTTCGCTTCCTAATTAACTATTTAGTATATTTTAATTGGAAAAGGAGAGAAAGGAAAGATATTTTTTAATTATAATTTCTATTTACGTAACTTTAAAACACTATTGACTATTGTGTGGAGCAAGCCTGAGATAGTACGAGTATGACCATGATTGATAGAGGTAAATTGCGCTACCTTAGGGAAGAAACACAAACTTGCAGTGCATCTTGTCCGAAGGATCGTGCGCCAGGACTGAAAATAACTGGAGGTATCTGCAATACAAACTAACGAAAATTGCAATAAATTGAAATGGATTTGGATGTTCTTTTGACTAGACTAACACAGAGCATTGTTCCTTTCAGTGGTGATGAGCTACGTTCGGAAGCTTCGGAAGTACTTTGACCACCTACTTGCTTGGCAATGCTGCTGCGAGCTGCTCGTACCTGAAATGGGCATATGGGCGGAATGATGCTCTATGTGAAAAGATGTTTACCTCTTCATACTTTCA
Source organism: Bathynomus jamesi (assembly GCA_023014485.1). Taxonomy (NCBI): domain Eukaryota; kingdom Metazoa; phylum Arthropoda; class Malacostraca; order Isopoda; family Cirolanidae; genus Bathynomus; species Bathynomus jamesi. The sequence continues at coordinate 56,602 of JAJOZX010001566.1, forward strand.
CTTAAACTATAAATGCATCGATATATATATATATGAGGAGACTATAGACACCAATCGGCCAAGGAAGTACTTCCACGGGGGATGTTAGGTAGGAAGCAGGGAGTGCTGAATTCCCGTTTCTCCTGTCACTGTCCTCCTTAGCTGAACTCTTTCCGTGTCGCATACAGGCATCTTACCCACTACACAATCTTTTCAAAATTTAAAAAAAAAGGCATCGTTTTTAAGAGCCTCTTGATTTCGGCTGTCTCCTTCTTCTGTTGGGAGGGGCAGCATTTTTGCGGGCGCTCTCCTTTGGCCACTCGTTCCTATATAAAAATGTATGTATTTTCTTGTTCCATTACACTGTATAGCACTGGTTCCCAACCGGTGGGCCATGGCCCACTTGCTTGTCTTTTAACATCATGTTAATAACTGTTAATAACAAAAATTTGCTTATTAAACCTTATATAAACATGATACCATCTTCGCAACATGGAAGGTAGGCCATGAGCTATTCGAATCAGCTTTAGTGGGCCATCGCTTCAAAAACGTTGGGAAGCACTGCTGTATACCAATATTCAAAGAATAAATGGTATTAATGTAAAACATGAAATGAGATTGCACATGCACAATTCAGTTGTATCCTCCATAATCCATACACAGTATTTAGAACACTTGAACTTTAACATGTTAACATTATTTATTTTTTAAAAGCTTTTGCGAGTAAAAGATCAAATAACTAAGCCCGCATGTAAGTGTAAGGCTTAGTTGTTTTAGAATTCATTTAAAATATAAAGTACTCATTAAATATGACTATAAATATAAGTTTGTATTATCTTAAAAAATATTGTACTATTTTATGGGGTTTATATCGTGCCAATAAAGCTTATCATTATCATTGTCATTATCATAGAGTTCTTTGCAAATAACTCTTTGCGCTCCATCATTTGATGAGAGAGAGAGAGAGAGAGAGAGAGAGAGAATGGAGAAAGATGGTAAAATAAGTTTGATACAAGACAGAATTTTATGGTTTTGTGTTTAACATTACTCAGAAAGCTGATCAACAGTGAATTTATTCAGTTTGTAGTATCTTGATTTTTAAAGTTTTTGCATACACAGACTTCACATTTAAATTTGATCATGCAAATTATTAAATTCAAAATAAGACTCTCTTAATTTAGAGGAAATATTTTGATGGTGCATTCTAGGGGATTTTTTTTTCTTTTTTGGGGGTGGTATCAAAGCTTTTTTACGGATGATAGAATAATTTGTTTTAATGATACATAACTTCTTTTGGTAGAAGATATAGTCATCAAAACTTGTTTTTCTTTTTATTTTGAGTGAATTGAGAAAATAGAACAAACTATTTCTATTTATAGGAAGTTGTGGGAAGTGTTTTTCTGTGTGAGATAAACAAGTAGGCCCTACACAGGAATAGCATCATCAATGAAAAGCCCAATTAGTGAATATTTTCAGATATACGACGATATCAGTAAATTAAATAAAGAACCGAGTAAAAGATAAGTTTAAAAGTTCACCTACCAATAAAATTTTAAAAAAAAAAGTTACCAAGCAGTAATTTTGGGGGTTTTCTAAATTTTATTACCGGAAGTCACTAGAAAGAAGAATATATCTAGATAAAATAGAGTACTACCAATTAGTAATATTTTTATGCTTTTTAGGAATTTTATGCTGCTAGGTGAGCTTTTTTTCCAAAAATGTACATTCCACATTCAACCCACATAAAATGGCCTCTTCTTCAAAATCCTTTTTATTACAAACATCAGTACCATTATATAGCTTACCCTCCTTGTGCATTGCTGTAAGAAACTCGTTAAACCCGAAATTATCTTTGATTACTTCTGACATCATCTGCTTTTGCATTTTAATCCAAAATGGATTCCTTTGGAATCTACAGTACGAGAAACTTAGTCATCAGACGAATGAATTTTTTAAAAAAAATGTACTACAAAAAATTCTATTTACTGTCAGAATTTTATCCACAACAGTATTGAATCATTTATGAACCAAAAATGAAAACTGGAGAAATGAGAAGCGTTTAGGCTTAAATTTATATCCAGAACTCGTAAATTCTTAAAGGGTATTTTCAGTTTTTCAAATAGTGCATAAAAACAAAAGAATAAAAACTAAAATCTTTTTCGTTAAATCTACATTTCGTGGAAACAAATTTTAGAACGGATTTTTTTAAAATATATTTCACCCTTTGGAACCCTTTTTATCCCTAAAGAAATTGCCAATTTATACCAAAGATGCAAAATATTTAAAAGCACAGCTTAGGCAAATGGCTTTTGAAATTTTTAAGCTTTAAACTTAAAATTCTTTACTTTTCTTAGTAAAAATACACGTAAACTTTGAAAATGTTTTCGGAGGTCAGTTACATTATTGATTTATTATAGCTAGCGGTTGGTTGTAGCTCAGTGGGTAACACCGTTTTCTTACAGCTTTACGACATCTAATCGACTTGACATTCTATCGATATGTTATTATGAGGTTAGATTAAGTTGTTAGGTTAAGGTAGATTAGGTTAGGATAGGTTAAGTTAGGTTAAGTTAAGATTTAGAGTGTCGATGTTTTGGTCTTGTCGACGAACTAGGTATAGGTCCTCTACCTTAGAAATCCTTTATTACGTGCCTACAAAGTACACAAACAGAATTGCCTAGTAAACCCGAAAATGTCGGCAGTGACCACGCAATTAAATATAACTAAATTTCTAACGCAACTTTTGTCAAAGACTCCGTCAAACACGTTCAACCAAAAATTCCTCCTAATTTTTGAACAGAATCCGCACTGCATCTCAAATCCCGCTCTGGTCTTTACATGACTATTTTTTGGCATTGAATCAATATAGAAAATCACCTACACAGAGATGGATCAATAAATCTTTGTATGAAAAATTATTCTGTCAAAAGTAACGACAACTTCACAGTCTATAGGGTGTCTTGTCACCCCAGTAAAATACTAACTGATTTCCGTTTTTCTTTCAGACCCATTTGAAATGTATGATAGGAACAACTATACGATTGAACAACGCGTATTGGCTAGTACCAATCGTATAGTTGTTGCTATCACACATTTCGGTGCTCTTCCAATACGTGCTCTACCGTAAAATTTACATTCCAATATGTGCTAACTAGCGAAAATATCACGACCTAACCTAACCATTCGTCAAGGGCGTACAATTGACCTAACGATTGGTTAGGTTAGGTCGTGATATTTTCGTTACTTAGCACATATTGGAATGTAAATTTTACGGTAGAGCACGTATTGGAAGAGCACCCACATTTCAAATGGGTCTGAAAGAAAAACGAAAATCAATTAGTATTTTACTGGGATGACAAGACATTGTGAACACCCTGTAAGTAAAAATTATTTCCGGAGTCTTGCTGCTAAATGCACGTACATCTCTTTAAAAAGGGATCATGTAGTATCTAAATCCCCACTAACTAAGCAGTTTAAGTTTATGAAGGAGCAGATAAATGACGCAATTCTTATTTTAGACACTATAGTATAAGCAGAAATACGAGTAGGATAACTTTCAAACAGAACCATACTACAAATCAACTGCAGAAGATTTAAGGGTACTTGTAGGTTATCTCCCCCCTACCAATTTTAACAGAATATTTTCGTTAAAACTAATGAAAATATCACGACTTAACCTAACCAATTATCAAGGGCGTACAGTTGATCTATTATTAATTATTTATAACATTGTTTGTTTCTGGAATAGTATTTACTATTTACTAAAAGATCAACTGTACGCCCTTGATAATTGGTTAGGTTAAGTCGTGATATTTTCCTTAGTTTTAACGAAAATATTCTGTCAAAATTGGTCGGGGGGGAGATAACCTACAAGTACCGATTTAAGCACAAATTTTCAAATCATGACTACCAACTATAAACAAACTAATCTAATAAAGGTATTTAATAACGCAGCATTTAAGTATCACACATACTCTCAATGATGTAGTCATTGTAGTACCGTATTCGTTTCACGGCGAAGGAAGGCGACGCTCGACTCATGAAGGTGTTCATCCTTCCGTAAAAAAAATTGGTTGCTAGATAAATGGGTACCTTTGGTAACCTAGTGATTAAGACGCTGGGCTGCTGATCGGGGGGGGGGGGTCATGAGATCGAGTCCGGACGAAGACTATATAATTTCTGACTTCCTCAGTAGGTCGTACATAAAAATTCAAAATTTCGCAAACTACACAGCTACGAAAAAAGATCGTCGAAGAAAACAGAAACCTCCCAAAATTATGAATTACTAATTTCTCGGGGGGTTATAGCCTTTTTCGGTGAAAATAATAGGATTTTTGCTGTCTACGATTTTACCTTTTTATCACAATGTTTACTTCCACTAATAAACTAAATTAAATTAACCTAACTTAATTTAACCCACAATAACTTGTCGATTAAAAGCCACATCCGGAGATTGACGTCAGCCATCAAAAGAAATCTTCATGCCTTGTTTCGTAAACCGCTTTCATATATGTTTTAGGCTGCTCACTGAGCGATTCTGACATGTATTAGAATATGCGAACACGGGAGGGAATTATATGAAATAAATATATTTTATACATAAATATACTCACAGATCGTCATACCTTTGATAATGGTTAGTCGGTTGATCTATTTCATTATCCTTCGTCCGATTGATGGCACTGAGGAAGGTGTAATACCACCAACCGAGAAAAATAAGGCCCCTTTCAAAAGAAGTATCGAACCAAATTCACTAAATGCAGCTGGCTCCTCACTGCGCTCCATTCCACTTCTCAAACTTACTTGAAACAGTTCACGGTTGGGTTACCTTTAATAATAACGATTTCCTCAAACCACATCATCGACTTCATAATATAGCAATTTATTGACACCAACCAACCGAAAAACAACCAAATCCCATACACATACATTAGAATATATTAAAATATACTGTATATCCCTGGAAGTCTTCAAAGAACAACAGACCACTGGAATATTATTAAATAAATTAGAGAATATCGTCAAAATTTTCTTCAGACATTGTCTAGACATCATTTAACAGAGATACGTTACATTTATTTACAAAGTTAATTGTAAATTGGTCTCATATTGTCCATAACTTCAAATGTTTTAACAATTTTGCAGCCACTGATGTGGCCCATTCAATTCCATAGTATTTCCTCTAGATCTACAGGGTGTCCCATAAGTCCGGCATCATAGGAAAAATAATAAAAAAAGGCAAAACAAAAGCTTTTATTTACAGAACGTGCTCAATATGTATTGTTCCGTAGCCCATTCACAAAATTCCATCCGCCGGTCGGGATCATCTTCGCTTAATTTCTGTAGGATCTGAAGTTTATATGGATGCCATTTGTGAACCTGAAGAATGCGATGGATGCTACTTTTCGACACTCTTGTCTCGGCGGACAATCGCCGAAGAGACTTATTGGGACTTCTGTTAAAATGAGCCAGGACAGCAGTCGCTGTATCATCGTCAGTGGACCTCCTTGAAGGTCCATTGCGTGGTTTATCTTCTATGGATCCTGTTTCCTTAAACTTTGCAACAAGTCTGCTAACACAACTCTGTGTTACTGGCTCGTGGTCTGGATGCAGTCTGTTAAATTCAGCAGCGGCCTCTCTTTGACTCCGATTTCCTATGAGTAGAATTATCTGGATTCGTTCTTCCTTGCTCACAGAGATTATGGCCTGTAGAAAGAGAAAAATATGAATTATGGTTTGTAGAAATAGAAAAATATTAGTTTATCCTATGATGTCGGACTTATGGGACACCCTATATATATATATATATATATATATATATATAATATATATATATATATATAATTCCGTGTGATCAAAAAACATGTTTCCCATCTGCTTGCTGGGTCGCTCTCAAAGCCGATGCTATTAGAGGGGATTAGTTCATAAATCTTTTTAACGTGTTTCAGTAGGGAATTGCAAAGACGAGAAGGCTTCTAATGGATCTTTGCCTCCGCAAGCTACTGATTAGGCCGCGGTCTTTAAGGCGGATTTGCTCTTAGCGAAGAAACCGAATTATCTCTCTACCTCTTCTCTATTAGCCCAATTTCTCTCAGATACGAGGACGATTTAACCAAATAGCCTTTGATGCAAATTCTGGGATTCTCTTCGAAATATGCCTGTCATGTACGGGGTACTTTATACACGACACCAGGTTAATTTTTATGGATGATACGTGACTTGCTTTAGTAGTTAAAATGTGTAACTTTCCCAAGGATTATTTAGTGAATGTTGAGGAAATAATTACTATACATAATAATTTTCCAAATATCGTTCAATAATGATAATATACACGATGATTTGAGATTACAGTTAGGGGAGCTAGGGGTTAAAGAAAGAGAGAAAAAGAGTTAAAAGAATGAGAGAACAATTATTATCTCTCTTTGTTACATTCATTTTTTTCAAGAGTATAAAATTAGAAGGACCAAAATTGGATCTTTTAAAGTGTAACAACTTTTAATTTGGAATTTGGTGCGTTATGTCATTCTACGAGACTTTTTTTAGTTTGTTTGGAGTTGAATTGAATTGAATTGAAGTGAATTACTTTTATTGGTAAAATAAATACAATTTTAAAATTTTTGTTTTTTGTTTTAACTTTTAACATAAATAATTGTGAAATTGGACTATTTATTTTATTTAATTTGGCATTTAAGCTTTAGGGTTTACTTGGCTCTTAATTAAAAATAAAACATAGTTATTATTAATAATTCTTCTTCTTCTTCTTCTTATTATTATTATTATTACTATTATTATTATTATTAATATATATCATGAATAAGAATTATTAATTGAGGTATATATTAATTTGAAATTATTATTATTATAGATATTAAACGAATACAAAGTAAATTTTGAAGGTATGATACCAATACTATGCAAAGAAATCAATATTAGACACGAGAGATGAACAAAATAACAAGTAATGTACATTTAATCCTAGATTACATACGCGAAATGAATAAGTAATAGAGTAATGTACATTTAATCCTAGATTTTTATTAGTATTCCATTATTAATCGAGATTTCAACTTCATTTTAAACAAACTTACATTCACAATATTTTTTATATCGGCATTTAAATCATTCCATAACTTCGGTCTAATGAAAATGGGTAATTTTTGAGATGAAGCCAATCTAAATGAGGAATAACATGCTTTGATCTATTTCTGGTCTGATATGAGTGGATTTCTTGATGAGTTACAAAATATTTATTTACTCATCGTAAGTTAATGATTTTGTTCTTACACTCGTAAATACAAATAAAATGTGCCAGTTTGATTACATCCTTGAGCTTTAGTTGTTTTAGCTCTTTAAATAATGCACTGGAATGATTATGAAAATTAGCATCAGGTAATAACTTCATTGCCCAATTTTGGATAACAAAGATACTGTTTAAAGCGTTATTAGCGGAGTTTCCCCAAACAAGGGTGCAGTACGTTATGTTTAGGGAATACATTTCTAAGTTTAAACATTATAGCAATGTATCTTGAAATGTTTTTTTAAGATATAATTTACATGATCACTCCATTGCAAATTCTTGTCTAGCATTACACCAAGATATTTTGTTACAGTACAGCGATTTCATCAACATTTAGTTCATGAAGATGCTCATTTCGTTTATTAGTAAAAATCACGACATTCATTTTACTGGTACTGTATTTAGGAAGAGTTTATTGGTAGTCAACCACTTCATTACATTGATAAATTCTGGTTTAAATATATTCATAGCTGAATTAACATCTTTGCAAAAAAAATACACAGTTGTATCATCTGCAAACATTATGAAGTTAAATTAATCAGATGAGCGTGGAAGGTCATTTATATATACGAAATGGGACGATTTGGCGCCGGCGTTTGGCCGCCACAGTTTGGGCGCCGCCGTTTGGGCGTTGAGCCGTTTTGGCGCCGCCGTTTGGCCGCCAGAGTTTGGGTGCCGCCGTTTGGGCGCGGAGCCGGTTTGGCGCCGACCCCAGGTCTACACTCAGGACTTAACATTTAAAATATATAAACAATTGAAACAATAAAAAATTATAAAGATTTATTTAGAACCATCATTACAATATTTTTATCTGCCCCATTGACGATTGGTTAGGTTCAGTCATGATATTTTCGTTAAAACTAACAAAAATATCACGACTTAACCTAACCAATCGTCACTGCCCGGTTAGGTCAACTGTACGCCCTTGACGATTGGTTAGGTTAAGTCGTGATATTTTCGTTAGTTTTAACAAAAATATCACGACTTAACCTAACCAATCGTCAAGGGGGCAGATAACGGAAAAGTACCCATATTATATATACACCTTACATTGTTTTTTATATGTATTCGTCCTTTGCACTGACTCTTTTGCTCGCACCACCAAAAAAGTAACGAAGGGTCGCGCTTGCTACATTTATCAAACACATACAAATATCCATTATGTGAAAACTTCTGTTTCCCTTTCTTACTTGATATATTTTCAGACATTTATGCTATTAAGGGCAACAACACAACTTATCTGAAAAGACAGACAGCACTTCAGGTTAATAACCAAGTATTACTATTTAATACTTAATACTAATTAACGGCGGCGCCAAACCGGCTCCGCGCCCAAACGGCGGCGCCAAATCGTACCCGACCGTTATATATAATAGAAATAACAATGGACCCAAAACTGAGCCCTGTGGTACACCATGTTTGAAAAGCGTTTTAGTTTACTGATATAAAATTATATTTAATTTCCTTCGTAACATCCAAAGTCATACGAGGGAGGAGACCTACAGCTTTACCCAGATTTCGAACCATGGGTCGCTACATCATCTGGACGCAGAGGAAGGTCACCCATCCAACTACTACCCAGACTCAATGTTGTTTAACTTTGCTTATCTATCGGGAAGCAGTGCTAGCCCATCATTCCATAATCCTTTCGTGCATTTTATAAAGTAAAACACTTAATTGCGTACACCTAGTGTGTGTGAAGGACGCATGTTGTACATTATCAAGATAGTAATTTTGCTAATGACTAACTAACTTCTAATGGACAGGTAATTACAAAACCGAATATTATAACTTCAGTTTTATAAATTGGCAATATGATGCAAGATTCCATCCCAATTCTTACCTCTGTTGCATTTATGAGAAATCAAGAAGGGATTTTGTATATGAACCTCCGATGTAGTATTGCATGCTGACTCAAATTGTATGCGTGACTTTCCTTCGGCTAAAAATTCCACGCGAGAAAAAAAAAAAAAATCTGTCATTGGAATGTGGTATTTTCAGAGCTGATATTACAATATGACTTTAAATTATATTTAATTTCTTTATATATATATTATATATATATATATATATATATATATATATATATACACACACACCTTACCTTACAACCTTACAAAGGTTCCGAGCGATGATTCCTCATTTCGCGAAGGTCAAGCTTGTCGCCCCTCCTCTCTAGTTGGCCTGGTGAAGTAGTGAGTTGGTTTCTTGTGCTCTCCACCTCACATAGCCAGGTACGCCCGGCTCATCGGGAATTGTTCTGAGCCAGGCGTCTAACCTTCTTTTGAAGATGTCCACTGCAACTCCCTTCGTGTTTCTTAGGTCTTTGGGCAGCTGATTAAACAGTTTTGGTCCTCTCACAACAAAACTATTTTCTTTCAGGGTTAAGGATGTTCCCTGTCTCGCCTTTAATTTGGGAACACGACACAGTCTTCCTTTTCTATTTTCCACTGTTGTTTGGGGAGTTATAGGGTTCAAAGTAAGATTAGGGACTAGTTTCCATTATTTTCCAAGTGTAAATAATGGTGCATCTCTCTCTTCTCCTTTCCAGTGAATATAGGTCTAGTTCGCGTAACCTTTCCCAGTAATTTAGTTCTTTGCACCATTGATCTTGGCTGTGAAGCTTCTCTGAATCCCTTCCAGCTGTCTAATGTCTTCTTTTTTATATGGGGATGTTAGGACCGAGCAGTATTCCAATTTGGGTATGATCAGGGTTTTCAGTAGAGGAATCATTACATTCCTATCCCTTCGTTTAAAGGTTCTTAATATCTGCCCCGTTATTCTCTGTGCTCTGTTTACTGCTATACATATATATATATATATATATATATATATATATATATATATATATATATATATATATATATACATTTAACTGCAAACACGCAGTATAATTAACGTAAAGAACGACGCTTGTATAGGAGATATTCCGCGCAAGACGAGAGAGAGAGAACGAAACAAATGAAAAAATGAGGTAACCACCCTATACAAGCGTCGTTCTTTACGTTAATTATACTGCGTGTTTGCAGTTAAATGTATATAATGTTACGGCATGCGGGAGGTGCCCCCTTGGGGCATTGGTTTCTGCGAGTATGTAGAAGAATTACGGCATTTGGAAGAGTGACGGTTATCGCATCTGACCGGCAATCGGAAGATCCCGGGTTCGATTCCCGGGTGGTTACCTCATTTTTTCATTTGTTTCGTTCTCTCTCTCTCGTCTTGCGCGGAATATCTCCTATACAAGCGTCGTTCTTTACGTTAATTATACTGCGTGTTTGCAGTTAAATGTATATAATGTTACGGCATGCGGAAGATGTCCCCTTGGGGCATTGGTTTCTGCGAGTATGTAGAAGAATTACGGCATTTGGAAGAGTGAGGCCCATGGTGTAATGGTTATCGCATCTGACCGGCAATCGGAAAATCCCGGGTTCGATTCCCGAGTGGTTACCTCATTTTTTCATTTGTTTCGTTCTCGCTCTCTCGTCTTGCGCGGAATATCTCCTATACAAGCGTCGTTCTTTACGTTAATTATACTGCGTGTTTGCAGTTAAATGTACATAATGTTACGGCATGCGGGAGGTGCCCCCTTGGGGCATTGGTTTCTGCGAGTATGTAGAAGAATTACGGCATTTGGAAGAGTGAGGCCCATGGTGTAATGGTTATCGCATCTGACCGGCAATCGGAAGATCCCGGGTTCGATTCCCGGGTGGTTACCTCATTTTTTCATTTGTTTCGTTCTCTCTCTCTCGTCTTGCGCGGAATATCTCCTATACAAGCGTCGTTCTTTACTTTATATATATATATATATATATATATATATGTACTGGCTTGTTGACGGTAGGCTCATTAATAATGTAACTAGAGTAATTAAAGTAATTAAGTGTTCATTAAGGATTCAAATACAGTGGTTAAATAGTATTAAGATGAAAAAAATTGGTCCGTAATAATCACTAATAAGCCTACATGCGGTATTACGTAAGTCCATACGCACCATCCGAAAGAGTGAAGAAAAGATACAAACTATTTTCATTTAATATATTTTTATTTATATGATATGATACAATATAGGTAGGGAAATTCATTTATGTGTGAATAAAATTCTACGTATCTAAGTATTAATGGGAGACTTTACGCGGCCGCATTCACGTATCCCCTTTTATCTCATAAGGTATTAAATGTGTCCAACGCGGATTTACCTAACGCTCCGTTTTCGAGGAACCTAACCCCCGCGTTGGACGAGGGTTTACTGTATAGTCCAGGCAATTTGTAGTTAGACCTGGGCAAAATTGCTTCAGAAGCTTTGTAAACTGTTTCCAGCTCAGGAGCCATTGCCGAATAACATATCCAAAATCCGACAAAATTGGACCCCGGGAACACCCCCAAAAATGAAATTCAAAATGGCGGACTGGATGTTTCCTACGAAAAAAAAAATATATATAATTTACGCTTTTATTTATAGATACATTTGATGCTTTTTCTTTCAGTTGTAATGTTTTAAATAATTCAACAATATACAACACAACCAGTTATTACGCATATATAATGTTATATAGCTTTTTACAGATTTTTATAATCAATAATACAACAATTATTTTTTTCCCAGTTTCAAGTTATGTTCATTACAGAAGAAGTGATACCTGGTCACAAACATACAGAAATTAATCCTCTTCATCACTATCATCGGATAGATTACCGGTACTTGGGTTGTTATCGCAACCACTGATTTGGCACTCGCCACAAGCGGCTGAACAGGGCATTCCATTACGCTTGCATCCACATCTTGAAGTAGCACATTTCGTCTTGCAGGAGCAGCGGATCATGTTGCGTAGATAATTTGGAGCTGGTGGCTTGTCGCAGGCTGTAGGGTAGTAGGAATTATTCTTTACATACCAACCCCACTGTTCTGCATCGATCTTCTCTTCTGTAGACTTCCAGATTAGTATTTGAAAGTATGTGCGAAAGCTGTGGTACTTTGTGGATGCATCGGTAGGTGGCAAACGTTCGGGTGTAACAAAAGATTTAGCTGTAGCTACCTTTTCAACTAACATTCGATGACGTAGTGCGTTAGTGGATTCAAGTGTTTTGCAGCCATACAACAGAAGCATTGCCTTTCTTCCAGCGGCTTCAATGTCAGAGTGTTGGCAACAATCAGAACAGAATGTATTTGCAACTGAACGGAGTTCAGCCACCTTCATCAGTGTGTCGAATGCTTTAGCTTTACCGATCGAAAAAATTCTGGATGTGCTATCACAGCCCGTGAAAGCATGCACAAACAGGAGATACTTGCAGATGTCATTGCCTAACAATGATTGAATGCTGAGAATATCATACACAGGATTAGGAGATGGTCCCCGTCTTATATCGCTGCGATAGTACAACTTGAAACCACTGTCCTTGGCATGGTACAGAAGGAGAATCAGCAAGTCGGTGTCTTCCCCTATTACTGTTGTAGTTGCATTTTCTGATGAGGAAACTGCTGCACGAACGATGTCCACATCAGCATCCCCATCTGCGTTGTGAACAGTACACCCGTGCTTCTTCAACATCTCACCTACGAGGGAAATAAATGCTTGCTTGTTGTTTTCATTAGCCAAGAAGTGTTCCTTCTGGCCAACAAACTTCATGCTTGGACTGAGATTCACATTTCTGCTTGTCTTGGTGCTGCGTCTTCTGTGGGTCATGTCCTTGATCGTAGGAGAGCTGCTGTAGCCATCAAAAACAATGATTGCTTTTCCATATGTTTTCAGAGTGAAATCGGCATATGAGTTGGCGATGCTGTCATATGTTTCATCTTGACGCCAGGAAACACGATGTAGTAGAGATCCACCATCCAATACGTACTGGTCTGTGCACTGAATTTCTTGAACTTCTTCCATGCGTAAAGTGTCAGTGTATTTGATTATTGCATGAGCTAGCTGAGACTTATCGGGTTTCCTCAAGATACTTCGTGATTCGAACAATGCAGGAGGATATGCACACAGTTCGTAACACATGACATCTTCAAGATTCATGTCTCCGCCAGTGGCAACAGTCATCATTCTCTGAAACAGTAGTGCAGGATCTACTTCTATATCTGAAGCATCAGTGATCACAACGGCAGAAGCAGATCCTAGTGTTTTCACTTTGTCAGATCTTTTGGCAGAATATGTAAAGGCTTGTTTCCCAATCATTTTTACGACAATGTTCGTACCGATTGAATGCAATTGATGAACGTTAACTCCAGGATCAGCAGTTAGCCCTGTTACAATGTTGCAGAGACCCGAGGTAGAATGGAATGGGGATAAGGATTCCAGACGTTCAAGTACTTTCTTCATGTCATTACTGTCCCTGATTTGTCTACTTCCCCTCATTTCCTTGTGCTGTTCACTACTTTCCAACAAAACTCTGGTGTATTCCTGCATTGCTAAGTTATAAGTGGAACACAGAGGCATAGAAAAGAGCCACGTTGTCCTTTGGATGTCTGTAAATCCACTTCCGCGTGTCAGTCCGCCTCTGCTTTTCAGGGAACGCATTAGTACTTGTTCTATCACCAGGTCTGTGCCGAGTCCGGCCCATAATCTGTCGCTTCTTCTTACCACAAACTTACCTTCCTGGAACATTTTGTTAACGGCTGGATTTTCAGAAGGCAAACTTAACATTTTCTGCAGGTACAGGTATATCGAATTTAGGTAATTGTGATGTCCGGCTGCTGCAATTATGGGGATGGTCTCCAGCATAGCTTGCAAGTGCAAATCCCACGAGCCGGTTCTGTCTGCTGTTATCAAGGAACGTGCAATGTTGATCATTCGCTGATATTCCAACCAGAGTTGACTTGTTTGCGAAGTAGATTGTAGGTCAGTTTTCTTCGCATCCAAAGTGGTAGCAATCTGAGACAATGCATTCGAAGATTCCACATCCTCAACTGATTGTTTGGCGGTCATAACATCGTCGAGCAGGTCACAAGCTTCCTTATGGAGGTCATGAGGAGTTCCATCTTCATTACGAGGGAAAACGTCTGCGACTAGTAAGGTACTAAGAGCTGCATCTACTATCATATGACCACGTATCGCTCTTGAAACAGCTTTTCCAGACATCATGTGTTGCACGGCATTTGGTCCGTATATTTCTTGAAGTACTTCAGACAATCCTGAACCATTCATAAGAGTACCGACTGTTCCCAAAGATTCATCAGAGTGTGAAATGATCCCAGCATTAAAACAATGTCCTGCAGGTCTCTCTGTTCATTGATGATTTGGGAAGCTTTCCAGAACAAAGGCTGATCAAAGGTAATAATGCATGGGACTTTTTGATCGCGTGCTATCTTGCTCAAATACAGTAATGTCGAAAATATGCAGGTCATGTCAGTTGGCGACATATCTATGATGGGAAGGAACGTGATCGACGCCACACCTGGATGTGAGACACTTGATCCACCGTGAATTGCCTGCATTGTTCCGGACCAACTTGGACCTGATCTTTCTGCTGAAGATATCTGCCAGAGAAGACTAAGTCGACTTATGGTGGCAGTGGGTACTGGAAGTTCGCGGAATGAGATGTCCCTCAACATGCTTCTCGCGTGTCTATATTCCCTAATGTCAACGGTTGCAATCTTCTTAATGTCATTGTCACCAACATTACGCCTGTGAATAGAAGGGTGGATCTTGATCTTCGGAGTTATTGCGGCAATCATACCCATTCCATGAAAGGTATTCTTCCCATCCAAAGTGCAGACATCATGATCGACGTTATCTGCTGCTAGAAGGACTGCAGTGTTTTCATCAACAGTAAAAGAGCCAGACCCACTTGCCAGCGCCGCGTTTCTTTCGAATCTTGTTACTTCTGCATACGACGAACAGTAACCCAGCTGATGGAGAACGTCAATAAGGTACCTTGACCTAAAGTTGTGGTGTAGCTGAACCGACAAACCGATCTGTAGTGGACATAGTAATCCTCTAGGACGGGTTGCTTGCATAATGCTCTGCCCAATTGCACCTATTTTTCTTGAAGCATCCTGTCCCGCAAATGCTTTTGATAATAGCAATTTCAGACTGTTGGGAATGTAATCAAGAGCACTTTCTGCAGTGATGTCATTTGGAGATGGATACACATCTTTTCTAGGCGAGTCGACATACTTGATATCACTTTTGATTATTTTTGCAGCAGCTTCTACTAGGTAAATCTTCTGTAGCTCTATATCTATATCACATTCTTTCGACTTTTTGTGATAATCTATAAGAATTTCATTAGCTGTCTCTCGTAGTGTTACTACATCTGCCTTCCCACTTTCACCTGATATTATGATCTTGTCTCCGTAACGTTCTAAAAGCTTTCTCTTCATGTGCCTGCGTTCGTAGACAGAGCTCTGACTTCCTTGAAGATATTCCTCCATTTTGGAAATTAGGTCTCCAATCAACAGTTGTTCATCATCATTCTCTTCCAGGTAAGCACAGGTCTGAAGGAATGCTTGGTGTTGCTCTTCATTAGTTGGTCTCCCTTTCTTCGAATCATGATCGTCGGAGGAGTATGCGCGAGGAATGTTTTTTCCACTTCGAAAATTTACGCTGCAGGTGTGATGGTAGACACAATCTGCAGCAGGAAGATCACGAAGATAATACTCCAGACGGCCTTTTACATTAAACGACCATTCATCGCAGCGGCTTTCACAGCACCTTTTTATGGTTTCGGAGAACTCTGTAGTTCTTATTTTGACATGCTCTGATTTTGGTTTATGTTTGGAAAAAAAGTCCACAAAGGTATCACAAAACAAACAGTGAGTAGCACTGGAAAATGCGTATTCATGAAAACGAGCACTTTTCCTTGGTATTGCCTCGGGCGGTCTGTCGCTTCTTTATTTCAATGGTCTTTTTATCCGTAAACCTTTTCCTACATACAACGTGAACACTTATTCCAGCTGTTGCAACAACATCGCTTCCACGGCTGCGGCTGGATGCATTTATACCATCTGCTCCTTTTTGCGAGATGTGAACCACTTCCTGTCCGCTGTCCAATTTCTCCTTACAAATCACGCACAATTCTTCAGGGGTCTGCATTCTTGAAGGCGGACGCACACCGAGTCAGCCGTACACCGAGTCAGTCTGAAACAGAAAACACAAATTAATAAACTGTGTTGCAATATTTAAAAGGAGTACATAATAACAGTTTTAAAGAAAATGACAAGCACAAATACGCAGATTTGATAGTGGGTAGTAGGAATTAAAGAGTTGTATATAATATAAGTTTATAAAGATGTAGCAATGTCCATTCTCACATACACTCCATACAGTATATTTTATTTACATTACGTGACGTCATAGTTTAATACTAGCCGCCTAATACAATTTTTAGTGTCATATAGGTTAATTTAGAAACGAAAATGTGTTTTAAAACATTTTACTGATCAAGAAAAACGTCATAACTCTCTCTACAAAGCGAAATTAAAATTTATTGTATTTCGTAGGAAACTGCCAGTCCGCCATTTTGAATTTCATTTTTGGGGGTGTTCCCGGGGTCCAATTTTGTCGGATTTTGGATATGTTATTCTGCAATGGTTCCTGAGCTGGAAACAGTTTAGAAAGCTTCTGAAGCAATTTTGCCCAGGTTGAAGCTATTTTTGCTCTAGATTGCATGGACTAGTATATTATTGCATCAGAGTTCTCATTTTTTTAAGTGCATCAATTATATTGTTATAATGTTCTACTAGTTGTGATAGACACGAGCTTCCTGATCGGAAACTATGCTGGTTCTTATTGAATCTTTCCTGTGTCTCCAAAAAGTCATAAATTTTGATGAGATGAGATGTCAGTGAAATTGGTCTATAGGTTTTTGCTTGAGATCTGTCTCCTCCTTTATATACAGGGACAACGTTCGCTCTCATTCGGGTTGCTCGATATTTCTCCTGTGTCCAGAAATCTCCATATTCAATATAGGGGTGTTTCTGCTTCATTCTTATAGTTTTTAATCATCGAGGGGTTCAATTTGTCCGGACCTGTAGCTGAATGTGATTTTATTTGTCCTATAGCTCGTTCTACTGTATATCTTCTGGGTCAAAGTCAAAATCAGTTATATTCTCCCTTGTAGCCTCTTCTCAAATAAAGTATTGCGATCAGCTGCCACTTTTAGGGTATTGAAAACGGATTCATACTGAGCTCTCAATATTTCAGATAGTTCCTTTAAATTGTCAGCTTGTTCATTATTTTCATTCTTTCACGGCCCGATAATGGTGCGAGTTTTTGTTTTCCTTTTTTTGCAAAGTTCTAGACGTATTTGAGGTTTTCCTTTATTGCTTCTACCGCATCTTCCCCTTCCCTTTCTGAGAAATTGTATTTCTTCATTGATTCTCTTCAGCTTTTCTTGTATCATCTATCTGTTATTTTCTGTGCAGTTTATTAATTTTATAACCTTTGGTTTGTGTGTGGAATACAGTTCGTTTTTGCCTCTCGAAATCGTTCCTCTTTCCTTTTGCCTGTTTTTTTTGAAGCGTACTTTCCTAAAATTTATTCTATTATTTTCTCCTCGAATATATTTTTCCAGTCTATTTGACCCATATTTGATCTGATTTCTTCCCAACTTATAGTCTTGGAGTTTAGGTTAAAATTCTCAAATTTACTTCTTTCTTCGGTGTGTGTGTATTTTCTTTTAAGGTTGTCATCATAATGGTTGATATTTCAATAAAACTGTGGTCAGATATAATCGTTGGATTTATTTTCATGTCATCATTGTTATCAATATACACGAAGTCCACAATATATTTGAGGAAACAACATTACTGTGTTTTGTAGTAAGCGATTTTTATTTTGTTTATTAATTAAACGAAATGAACTAGCATTAAAAATACTAATTGGCAAGAAAATAGAGGCCTATATGAGTAAAGGTCGGTTTCAAAGCAGAAGCCAGTCGCCAGGTTTCCTCATTGGGTGTGAAAGAATAGACGTGTCTGTGTTTATAATGTAGTTTTTGTGAATTAAATTGTTTAGAGTACAGGAATTTCTCTCTCCCTGCCATAAATTGTGAAACTGGTATTCACTCTTGCTTTTCTTCCCGTCATTACACCTCTTTTAATTAAATAAATCGGTTAAATAATTAAAATTGTCGTTACTCCAAAAATTCATCTTTTTCGTTCAAAATGTCCGCATGCCCACTGTTCTTGCCTTGGACCAAACTACTAATGCCGTTAAATAGAATTCAGAATCAGTGTGGAGTGTGACAGAGTAGAAATGAACACAACGACAGTTTTTAATTAAACAATTCCACGAATTTATTTATATATATATACACGCCTTGGTGGTGTAATGGTTAGCATCGCTGAATAAGAATTCACCTGTCCCAGTTTCGATTCCGGCGATGGCAGGCGACCCTCAGCTTACCCAGCTGTTCATCTTTTCATGCCAAAAACTTTGGTTGGTAGATAAACGGGTACCTTGGGTAGCTTGTGGTTAGAACGCTGTGATCAGGAAATCGTAAGACCGAGTCCGGTTGAGGACTTGGTAATTTCTGACCACCCCTGGTGGGTCGTGGTTCGGATTCCTCGTTAATCTGTAGATCTAAGGTGGGGCAACAAACTTGACCTTCGTCAGAATGAACAATTCGGACGGAAGGAAAACCAAAGTTACCACGGCCCCGAATTTACTTCTTTCCACAATATGTGTATTGTCTTCTAATGCTGCCATCATATTTGTTGATATCTCGATTAAGTTGTGGTCTGAGATAATGGTTGGGGTTTTTTTATATCAGCAATCAAGTTCGTGTTATTCGTGAATACCAGATCCAGGCAGTTATTTTTTCTTGTATTTTCTGTTATCTCCTGTGTCAGCATAAACTCGTTTGTGAGAGCCATCAACATATATAACGGGTGCGGCAAAAATAACGCCCTTTTTAGTTTATTCTCTTTTATTGAAGGAAATAAATCAATTACAGCATTTTAAGCGAAATAATAAGGTTTTTAAGAAAAATACAGCATTTTAAGAAAAATAATAAGTACTTTCTCAGTAAAAACTAAAAAATAGCAAAATGATACAATATAAAACTAAAAAATTATACTGTATAAAACTATAATGATACAATTAGTAAAAGGGCGTTACTTTTGCCGCACCCGATATATATATATATCAACATATATATATATATATATATATATATATATGTTGATATATATATATATATGTTGATGGCTCTCACAAACGAGTTTATGCTGACACAGGAGATAGAAAATACCAGAAAAAATAACTGCCTGGATCTGGTATTCACGAATAACACGAACTTGATTGCTGATATAAAAATAACCCCAACCATTATCTCAGACCACAACTTAATCGAGATATCACAAATATGATGGCAGCATTAGAAGACAATACACATATTGTGGAAAGAAGTAAATTCGGGGCATTTAACTTAAACTCGAAGACTATAAATTGGGAAGCAATCAGATCGCACATGGCCCAAATAGAATGGAGAACAATTTTCGAGAATAAAACAACGGAAGAAATGCTAACAACTTTGGAGGAAAAAACGCTGAGAATTTTAGAAAAATATGCTCCGAAATCACAGCCAAAAGGAAAGAGGAGCTGGCTAGAAAGGCAAAAGAGAAGACTATTCCGCAAAAGAAAGAGAGTGGAGGCGAAGTTAGGAAACTGCGGAGATAATGGCAGGAAATAATAAAAGAAAAACTGGAGGGTATCGATAGGGAAATACAAGCCCTGATTAAGGACCATAGAGATGGAAGAGGAAAAGGCGGTAGAAGCAATAAAGGAATATCCAAAATACTTCTATAGCTATGCAAAAAGGAAAACAAAAACGCGCGCCGCTATTGGGCCCTTAAGGACGGGAAATAATGAACTAACCGACGATCCAAAAGAAATATCTGATACATTGAGAGCTCAATATGAATCAGTTTTCAGTACCCCAAAAAGTGACAAAGCGATACCTGACATAAATGAATTCTTTGAAGAGGAATTGCAAGGAGAGTATATAACAGACTTTGAGTTTACACCAGAAGATGTAGCGAGAGCTATAGAACAAATGAAACTACATTCTGCTGCAGGTCCGGACAATTGGAACGCATTATTGATTAAAAACTGTAAAAATGAAATAGGTACACCTTTATACTGGATATGGAGAAGATCCCTAGACACTGGGGAAATACCGAGCATCTTGAAAAGAGCAAACATTGTCCCT
Organism: Bathynomus jamesi; assembly: GCA_023014485.1. Taxonomy (NCBI): domain Eukaryota; kingdom Metazoa; phylum Arthropoda; class Malacostraca; order Isopoda; family Cirolanidae; genus Bathynomus; species Bathynomus jamesi. The sequence goes on from JAJOZX010001566.1 coordinate 77,027, forward strand.
ATATATAAAGGAGGGGACAGATCTCAAGCAAAGAACTATAGACCAGTGTCATTGACGTCCCACCTCACCAAAGTATTTGAAAGAATAGTTAGAGAGAAAATTTATGATTTCCTGGAGACACGGGAAAGATTCAACGAAAATCAGCATGGATTCCGATCAGGTAGATCATGCCTATCACAACTAATAGAGCACTACAACAATATCCTAGATGCATTGGAAGGCAATGACAACTACGATGTTATATACACAGATTTTGCTAAAGCTATCGATAAATGTGACCATGGTATAATAGGACATAAAATTAAAGACATGGGAATAACAGGCAAAGTGGGAAAATGGATCTACAACTTCCTTAGTGATCGTCTGCAGGTCGTCAAAATTCAAGGTATATCATCATCAGAATCGGAAGTACGCAGCTCAGTACCACAAGGGACAGTACTGGCCCCACTCCTGTTCATTATCATGCTAACAGACATAGACAGCGGAGTAAACAGCAATAGCATAGTAACATCCTTTGCAGACGATACAAAGATCAGCAGAAAAATCAGCGATGTACATGACGTGGAGGCCTTGCAGAGGGACACGAACAAAATATACAAATGGTCAGAAGACAACAACATGTCATTCAACGCCGAGAAATTTCAACTCTTGAGATATGGTAGAAAAGAAGAACTTAAACAGACTGCATATTATGCTCCAGATAGACAGGAAATTCAGAGAAGCATGAAAGCGATTGATCTCGGGATAATAATGACAGATGATGCGAAATTCGAAACACAAAATTAGATAGCGATAAATAAAGCAAAAAGAGTCGCCGGACAGGTTCTAAGAACGTTCAAGAGAAGGGACAGGACAGTAATGATTCCCCTGCTAAAAACACTGATTATACCAAAACTTGAATACTGCTCAGTTTTGACGTCCCCATATAAAAAGGAAGAAACTAATAAACTAGAAGAAACGCAAAGGCATTTCACAGCCAAGATTGATGGCTGCAAAGAACTCAACTACTGGGAAAGACTACGTAAACTAAATCTGTACTCACTGGAAAGAAGAAGAGAGAGGTACATCATAATCTACATATGGAAAATGATCGAAAAACTGGTACCAAACCTAAAACTAAACCCAATTACGGACCTTTTCCAGTTTGTGTACCGTTTTTCATATAATTTATTTTTGAGAATATTTTTGTTAAAACTAACGAAAATATCACGACTTAACCTAATCAATTATCAAGGGCGTACAGTTGATCTATTATTAATTATAACATTGTTTGTTTCTGGAATAGTATTTACTATTTACTAATAGATCAACTGTACGCTCTTGATAATTAATTGGTAGGTTAAGTCGTGATATTTTCGTTAGTTTTAACAAAAATATTCTCAAAAATAAATTATATGAAAAACGGTACACAAACTGGAAAAGGTCCCCAATTACCATTCAAACAACACTGGAAAATAGGAAAGGCAGAATGTGTAGTGTTCCCAAATTAAAAGCACGACAAGGGACCTCCTCAACCCTGAAGGAAAATAGCTTGGTTGTCAGGGGGCCAAGACTTTTCAACCAGCTTCCTAAGGACCTCAGAAACGTAACGGGGGTCAAAGTTGAAGTCTTCAAGAAAAGACTGGATGCCTGGCTCAGGACAGTACCAGATGAGCCGGGCGTGCCTGGCTATGTACGGTGGAGAGCGCAAGAAAGTAACTCGCTTCTCCACCAGGCCAGACCTAGAGGCGGGGCCACCAGCTTGACCTCCGTGTGAAGAGAGACCAACACACGAAACAACATAAGGTTCATAAGGTTCAAGGTGTATATATATATATATATATATATACAGTATGAGAGAAAGAGTCATACTATATCAATGAAAAAGTGAAGATTCATGTTTGTGTATGAAATCTCGACGTAGGTGTAATAACGATTTTATAGGCGTCATAAGAGATCCACTCTAACACCTCTCAGCAGCCGATACATATCAAAAAGCAAAGTAAATAAAAGTCCTATATTCGATCCTGGCATTTATTTAGCCGCGAAGCAGGAACGAGATGGAACGGGGATTTTGTTGGCTTTAACTCCGAGATTTTAAAGTCACGGGAAGACCCCATCCCATTCGAGAAGAGGGATTAAATTGAAGGGAGAAACGAGAAGACCAGGTCTTTTATGAGTTAAGTTCTTTGAACCTATATCCATTTCGTCGACCCATTTCGTCAACCTAACCTAACCTAGCGTAACCTAACCTATCTTAACCTAACCTAACCTAACTTAATCTAACCTAATAGTAACTTGTCGATAGATTGCCGAGTCGATCATCTGTTGTAAGGCCGAATTCTTTGTTGAACGTCTGTCCCTTCCTTTATCTTTACAGAACTGTGCAGTAAATGAGATTATGATGCGTGTATTATGTAACAGTGTCTTTCCATACAACATATAATGTTATTTGAATATCATGTGCGCCGCGAACAGGATTCTTGAAATCCTTGATTAGTCAGTTTCCATAACGATGTGCATCAAGATACTGTAGACTCGGACTGATTAAAGTGAGACTCGTCAGAGAACAGAACATAAATCCACCTCATATTTCTGACCTATAAGTTAATAGTTGTTTTACACAGGTGGTTTTCATCAAGTCACACTTCTACTGCAGTTCACTTAATGCAAACAAGGCTCCGCTGTTCGTTTTGACAAGTTAACATTATTTGCGATGTCTACAAGCCTATAATTATCAAACAACATAGTCCCCTTACCCCTTCATCAACTGTTATGTCTGTAAAAAAGTTTATAGCTCCCGATTTGAAAGTCACCACTGAAGTCTCACTGTCCAGTGTTAACCTATGTCTTCGTTATAGACATGATATGAACAGTTCCATTTGGAGGGCCGAAATTTTGAGTTGTGCTGCTTCTCTCTTTGTCCACAGTCTGATTAATTATTCATTCACGTGACCAAGAGTAACTATTGATATATTTGTGAATTGTTTTGACAAACATATTTTGTATATAGGTAACGTAAATATAGGCCTTATGCCGAAAATCTGGTGTGCCAATATTTTTTGTGGACGTTCGTAATCTAGCGATTCTGGCCGGACTCAATTATATAGGCATTCATATATCAGCGTATTTGACTGGTTAATTCGAAAAAGGAAACACTCTCTCTCTCTCTCTCTCTCTCTCTCTCTCTCTCTCTCTCTCTCTCTCTCAGCTTTAAATAACCCTTTCATGCTATTTTGTAGTTATTCCATAATCAGCCATACCAGTGTTTCCCAACAGGGGCGCTGCGAAAGATACTATTAGTCCAGAAAAGGTCTGAAATCACTGTAATCCAACACTTCTACAAATACAGGGTGTTCATAAAGTCACGCGAGTCTATATGTGAAGTGTACATGCATATTCACTTGCGTGACTTATGAACACCCTGTGTTTGCAGACCTGCGTCTACTCTATAGCACCTCAAAAAGGTTAAATAATTTAGCTGCATATTGGCCAGCGTCCTTGGCTCAGTGGGTAGCACCATCTAATCGAACTGAAGATACTGTGGTCAGAGGTTCGAATCCCGATGGTACTGGTTAATAATAACTCAGGAGTTAGCGCAATAGACCGCATTAGTCTGGCATGAACACTCTGACAGTTTGTGGCCCCTAAAGAGTAACTAACTGATTTGTCGCGTATTATGATCGTGCGAGTGAAATTGGGTTTCTGACAAGTGATATATATATATATACACACAGGGTATCCCATAAGTCCGGTCTCAGAGGAAAACTTCTTTTAAATTAAATTCACAAACTTAATACATTAGAACTAATACAAATGTTCAAAGTGATGTCTTGTTTTTGGGACCTCTTTTTTTTTGTTGCAGGTAGAAAAAAAATAACGCAATGGCTAATATTGAAGCGAGTTACACTCGTGAGGAAAAGGCTGACTTTGACAACATTTATCAGTTTGACAATATTTGACAATATTTACCATGTTTTGCGGAATAGAACACGAGTGCCGAATTCGATTTGAACTGAACAATTCAAAATTAAATTTTGAGCTCTGAGCAATCATGTCCAAAATATTCCTCCGAAATGTTTTATTCATTTCCGCATTTGGAAATGTGTCTGAAAATGATGGAGTGAATTTGATTATTAATAATATTCACTTTATTAATTGATGATTAATAATAATTAATCATCAAGTAATGATAATTAAAAAAAAACATTGGTTATTAATGATTAAAAGATATTCTTAGGACGCATTGCAGTACAGAGTGAATTTAAGAAAAGTTATATTTCATACGAAATATTTGACGAGACTTTATATTTGATAAAGGAAATGATGTCAGACACCGCGACCATTGTCAAATTTAAGTGAGAAATGTCTAATGGCCAAATATGAAATTAATTTGATGTGTTTCCTCTTCTCAAACTTTACTAAAAGTTGAAATCAAAACGGTCGGTTTTCATATACGATCGTTTAATGATACACTTCAGAATCTATATTTCAGATAGGACAAATTTCAAAATTAAATTGAACAGTTGATAAAGTTTCATGGAAACATTTAATTTATTCTTTCACACACACACACACACACACACACACACACACATATATATATATATATTTATATATTTATATACGTACACAACAACTCAGAATAGTCCCCTGAGAAACTTGTATGTTAAACACAGACCGTGCACGGAACAAAGAACTCTTCTGGGAAATTACATCCACTATAGTTCGAATAAGTAATGATAAATGACAAATTTTGAGGCCTCTTTGCGAGTAACCCGGTGCCCCGTTGGGCTTTCCATCATGAAAAAAAAAACTATAGTAGTATTTGTCATTTATCATTACTTCGAACTATAGTGGATGTAATTTCCCAGAAGAGTTCCTTGTTCCATGCACGGTCTGTTTAATATATATATATATATATATATATGAAAATTATTTCACAAAAGTAACACGTGAAAATATTTATGATGAATAAAACCACGAAGGAAAGGAAACACAGAATGGTGCTCAAGCGCTTTCGTCTAATGACATCCTCAGGAACAATGAAGTACATAAAGAGTTACAGCCTATATATAGGTTAGAGAAAAAAAATATTATATATATATATATTATATGTATGTATATATAATATATAATATATATATATATATATACAATAAACGGAGAAATAAAATTAAAAATTAAAGGATTGTGGGAGGGGCATACAAATTTGTAAGGAAAAACTATCGATTTTTAGCACAAGATCAAATGAATTGTTTCCAACCAATGTTATATAAAAAAAAAAAGATACAAATTTTACTGGAAATCTGCCCGTGTTTTAGCACTCTGCCCATCTTGTATATAAAAATAAATTGAAAAATAAAAGTTATTAGAGTGGCATACAAGTTTACCGAAGATTTAGCGTTCTACCCTTCTTATCTAAATCTGTTCTGAAGGAATTCAAAACAACAGGATCGAGTTGAAAAAGACCTTTGCTTATGTTGAAGTTATTTGTAAGTTGGTATATGGCAGACTCAAGAATATTTCTATTAACAATGTTGCTAGAGTGAAATAAAACTGAAGCATTATTCCAATCAATACAGTGGGATAACTCTGACAAATGGACAAAAAGGGCACTGGACGACTGTCCTGTTCTAACGGAATATTGATGCTGTTTTATACGTGTGTGCAAATCCTTTCCCGTCTGACCTATGTAAAAGGAATCACATTGTTTACAACCAATTTTATAGATAATGCCTAAATTATTGGTAGGGCTATTTTCATATAACAATATTGTGAAAAATATCATAGTAAAAAATAGCCCTACCAATAATTCAGGCATTATCTATAAAATTGGTTGTAAACAATGTGATTCCTTTTACATAGGTCAGACGGGAAAGGATCTGCACACACGTATAAAACAGCATCAATATTCCGTTAGAACAGGACAGTCGTCCAGTGCCCTTTTTGTCCATTTGTCAGAGTTATCCCACTTTATTGATTGGAATAATGCTTCAGTTTTATTTCACTCTAGCAACATTGTTAATAGAAATATTCTTGAGTCTGCCATTATCCAACTTACAAATAATTCAACACAAGCAAAGGTCTTTTTCAACTCGATCCTGTTGTTTTGAATTCCTTCAGAACAGATTTAGATAAGAAGGGTAGAACGCTAAATCTTCGGTAAACTTGTATGCCACTCTAATAACTTTTATCTTTCAATTTATTTTTATATGCAAGATGGGCAGAGTGCTAAAACCCGGGCAGATTTGCAGTATAAATTTGTATTTTTTTTTTTATAACATTGGTTGGAAAACATTCATTTGATCTTGTGCTAAAAATCGGTAGTTTTTTTTTTTCTATAACATTGGTTGGAAACAATTCATTTGATCTTGTGCTAAAAATCGATAGTTTTTCCTTACAAATTTGTATGCCCCTCCCACAATCCTTTAATTTTTAATTTTATTTCTCCGTTTATTGTATGTATATATATATATATATATATATTTTTTTTCTGTAACCTATATATAGGCTGTAACTCTTTATGTACTTCAGTGTTCCTGAGGATGTCATTAGACGAAAGCGCTTGAGCACCATTCTGTGTTTCCTTTCCTTCGTGGTTTTATTCATCATATATATATATAATATCAGCCAGGTAAATTAGTGGTTAAGATAGATGCTGGATTACCAAGCGGGAGGTCGTGGGATCGAGTCCCGTCCAGGATTTTGTGATTTCAGACTTCCTTGATGGATCGTAGTTCAGATTCCACGTTAAGCTGTTAGTCCAAAGTGGAGCGACAAGCGTGACCTTCGTCAAAATGAATAACTCAGACGGAAGCGGAAACCAGTTACATATATATATACACACGGTGAACCAAAAGTAGGTGGACAGTAGGTTGAATACGGTTTGTGTTATATTATATTATAACTATGGTGTTCATTATAACTACGGTGTTTGTGTTATATTATATTAAATATTATAACTAAATTTATTAAAATTTTATTTTGTATTATAGTATACAAAAAAATTAAATATGTATTCTCAAAATAAACGTTATCATTTACTGTCCACCTACATTTGGTTCACCCTATATATATATATATATATATATATAGTTTTCTTCTTTACGTGAGAGAATTTCTTGGAAGCAAATCCGCCCTATTTTCAAGTTAAAGGGAGCATCTTTCGCGCGTAAAATATTTTAACTTTTAAAGGGGTTTGCCTGAATTTTGAAGATGTGAAGGAAATGCCTTTTCAAGCACGAACCGATACTTTTTAAAGCATATTTTCTGACCGACCCACTTAGGAAATGCTAAGGGTAATTTTCTCCTTATGAGAATATTATGAAAGAAGAGACCGTATTCTGTGGCTCATTTGCTCCCTCTGAGGTGTATGTTGAATGGAAAAATTTTTTGTTTATGTGGCTGTAGATTACTGTATAATAACAATGATCGTTGAAAGGTTTTGAACCTCCACATCTGGTATTGCAATCACGTGCACATTGAGTATACCTCATTGCATTACGACTTATTAGATATTAATGCTTTCATTCACTTCTTACACGCACACACACACACACACACACACACATACATATATATATATATATACACACACACACACACACACATATATATATATATATATATATATATATATATATATAAAATACAACTCAAAATGGACCCCTGAGAAAATTTTATGTTAGACACAGACCGTGCATGGAACAAGGAACTCTTCTAGGAAATGAATAATAAAGGTAAATGACAAATACTATAGTTTTTCTTTTTTATGATGGAAGGCCCAACGTTGGCAACGGGTTACTCGCAAAGAGGCCCCAAAATATAGCTTCCCTCATCAGCTATCTGCCAAGCAAATAGGATCCAGCTTTGGGACAGGATCTAGCTGTAAACCCTAGATCCTATCCCAGGATCTAGCTGTAAAACCTAGATCCTATCCCAGGATCTAGCTGTAAACCCTAGATCCTATCCCAGGATCTAGCTGTAAACCCTAGATCCTATCCCAGGATCTAGCTGTAAACACTAGATCCTATCCCAAGCCCAAAGCTGGATCCTATCTGCTTGGCAGATAGCTGGTGAGGGAAGCTATATTTTGGGGCCTTTTTGTGAGTAACCCGTTGCCCACGTTGTGCCTTCCATCATTTATCATTACTTATTCGAACTATAGTGGATTTAATTTCCCAGAAGAGTTCCTTCTTCCACTCACGTTCTGTGTGTAACATATATATATATATATATATTAGTGATGGATCGAGTGGTCGGTTTTTCACAACCGCGGTTGCGGTTGTGTTTGCGGTTGTCGAATTTTTTCCAACCGCGGTTGCGGTTGCGGTTATCATATACTAGGAAAAATGCGTAATTATTAACTGGATTTAGTCACTACAGTGCGATTTAGCCACACTTGGTACATAATATATACTAAATAGTATTTATTTAGTAAATACCTTATGTTGAACACAAGTTTTGCAATACACCGCTACCGCTATTTTGTGTGTTGCAAAACTTGTTTCAACATAAGGTATTTACTAAATAAATACTATTTAAATGAAGTATATTCTAAACTTATATAGCTATTATGAAAGAATAGGTCAAATTAATTAAACCCATATTTTGCACTAAGTGTGTTACCAGGATGAGGGACGAGGACCCATCGCACTGTTCATCCCACCTACCACTTTCCCCAGTCTCCACCCATTGGAAAGTTATGGATTATTTTAGTTTGAAGAAAATTAAATAAAAATAAATGTTACTTCATGGAGCTCACAGAGTAATAACTTAGAGCGCAGTTTAAACCAATTTTACTACGGCAGCCGTATGACGTCACGTTTAAGCACGCATAAGGAGACCCATCATTTTCTTTTTAAAAAAAGAAATATTTCTAATTAACCTAAAATTAAAATTAACTAAGCTTTTACAACCGCAACCACACTTATGGAACGGCGGTTGCGGTTGCGGTTATTCGATCCATCACTAATATATATATATATATATATTAATTGATTGATTGAAGGGTTTGTTCTTGGGGAACCGTAGCTTAACAAGCAATAAGAGGACGAAGAGATGGTTTATGTTTATTTACAAACGTTTCGGAAATTTCAATTTCCATCATCAGTGCTAAAGTTATAAAATCAACTATAAAAAAAAAGGTAATAAATATGATAAACAGAAACTTCTACATTATATTTAAATAAACGTGTGATATTAATGGTGTATTTACAATATTATTTAAGTAATTAAAATTAAAAATAAGATAATAAAATATAGAAGAGTGATCATTAGTCAAATTATAAAAAGTTAAAGGTGAACAAAATTGAGAAGTGTTTTCCAGGTTATTATTGGTGTGAGGGGACTAATTGAACAGAGGGTTGGCGAATGATTGGTTGTTGGAAGGAATCCATATGGAATCCATACGGAGTACGTTATTTTCATGGTGACTGAGAAAATTTTTCTCGATCACCATGAAAATAACTGGCTATTCCATTGCCCCAACCCACTACAAACCACACCTATATAAAAGTACGTTGACGACACCTTTCTCCCTTTTCACACTGCCAAACGCCCCCCCCCTTTTTCTTAACTATCTTAATTCCCAACACAAAAACATCAAGTTCACCAAGAAGACGAATCCAATAATACCCTACCCTTCCTAGATATAACAATAACAAAACAAAACAACAAATTCAGCACCTCCATATATCGAAAAACCACATATACAGGCCTAGGTACTAATTACCTAAGCCACACCCCTTCGCCATATAAAATAAACAGCATCAAAATCTTAATCCACCGCGCCTATCAACTTTGCTCTTCGTACTTATCCCCCCCCCCCCCCACAACGAAATAGAATTCATTCATAATTTCGGCATTAACAACTTTCCAAAACATCTATTACAATTTTTAACCAGAAATTTTCTTAATAATATTTATCAACTCCCCCTTAAAGTCCCCACCGTTAAAAAAGACGTACAATACTTTTCCTTTCCCTACTATGAACATATCAGCCACAAAATACTCCCAGAACTCCACCTCCTACTCACCCCTCTTTACCCCCAAATTAACTTTCAATTCGTTCTCACCAACAATAACAGCATCAAATCATACCTCAACCACGAAGAAAAAACACCTCAGCCCCTTCCTTCGTCCACTATCTACATTTTCAACTGTGTTCGCTGCAAAGCGAACTATATTGGCAGCACCATTCGCCAATATCAAACAAGAGTGGACGAGCATCGCAGCCATTAAATAAACCTTTCAAATCAGCAATAAGGGATCACTGCCACCTTCACAACCACCCACTACTTCCCTCCAATTTCAAAATTATTAACTCAACCATTCATCTAACCTACCTCCGCATTCTAGAGTCCCTATACATCCTCAGTATTAAACGAACCCTCAACGACTATAGTTGTGCCTTTAACTTAAACATGGCCAGATAAACAGTCATATCCTACCACCGAGAAGAAACCCACCATCACTCCGTCTGCCCTCAACTTTTCTAATATGGATTCTTTCCAACAACCAATCATTCCCCAACCCTCTGTTCAATTAGTCCCCTCACCCCAATAATAAACTGGAAGGCACTTCTCAATTTTGTTCACCTTTAACTTTTTATAATTTGACTATTGATCACTCTTCTATATTTTATATTATCTTATTTTTAATTTTAATTACTTAAATATATATTGTAAATACACCATTAATATCACACGTTTATTTAAATATAATGTATAAGTTTCTGTTTATCATATTTTTTTTTTTTTTTTATATTTGATTTTATAATTTTAGCACTGATGATGGAAATTGAAATTTCCGAAACGTTTGTAGATAAACATGTACCATCTCCTCATCCTCTTATTTCTTGATATATATTTGTTATAATGTTATAATGTTTCAGACCAACAAAGACCTAGGATCCACTCATGGCTGGTCTACCTAACTGTGTTCGTAATTGTGTATTGTGTATGTCCTCCGTGGTGGCGGAGGGGACCTACAATTTTACGTGGGTTCCGAACCACAAGAACATAAGAAATTTATGTAACAACTGCCTGTACATTGGCAACGACCAATTTTTTACAAACTAAATAATTATCAATTTAAAACTAATTATTATCGATTTAAAACTAATAATTATCGATTTAAAACTAATTAATTATCGATTTAAAACTAAAGATAGAATCTCTGGGTCCAGAGGATCAAGCCATAATAGACTACTATCCACAATATGTTACACTCTATATCTATTTATAACCGACATGCAAATTATCAGATCCAAAGAATCCAGTCAATTTCATTATGGTATCCATCAATACTAGTACCTTGCCAACGAAAAATAAGTCACGGTCCATATCGATTGCGGACCAATATATATATATATATATATATATATATATATATATATATATGTAGGAAGGAGAGGGCCCGTAAAAGTGACCCCTCCACAGAAAAGGAAAGAACCAAAAACAAGGTCTCCAAGGTTTAATGATGCTATTTTTTTTTTTTTTGAAAAGGTTGTGTAGTGTGTAAAATGCATATATGTGTAGTGAGGAATAGAGGGAGAAAGTGTGTTTGACAGCATGCTGGACTGCTCACAGGGTAGATGAGACACGAAAAAAGATCAGCTAAGGAGGACAGTGACAGGAGAAACGGGAGTTCCAGCACTTCCTGTCTCCTGCCTAGCGTCCCCCCTCGCAGTACTTCCCTGGTCGATTGGTGTCTACAATCTCCTCCTATATATATATATATATATATATATATATATATATATATATATATATATATACACACGTGTGTGTGTGTGTGTATATGATACCTTTGTAAACACTTAATTCATGTATAGCGGCTCAGCTTAAAAAGAAATTATTATTTTATAATTAAAGATATTCTTAAATATTTGTTACAAATGATTTAAAATTACATATAATAAAAATTTTTAAAATAATTTCACAAATTATACAGTAAAAATACAGAGAAATAAAGTGTACTGTTGAACATTATACTTGTATATATATATCTACAGGGTGTCCATAAAGTCACGCATCATAGGAAAATACATTTTTGTTTATTTATTTATTTTGTTTTATTTATTTGTTCGAAATGATTCCCACCAATTTCAAAACATGTTTGTAAACGAAAAAGCAGGTTTCTCTGAATGTTCCTCAACATATTTGGCCTGATGGAGACATAAATAAATAGACATTGCTTATGTTCGTATGATGCGTGACTTTATGGACACCCTGTATAAGTATGCAACATTTTTACTTCTACATAATTTAAAAGAGAGTATATATTTTTAAAGGTTTTTAATATATATATATATATATATATATATAATTATATATTATATATGTGTATATGTTTTAAATAAAATATTTTGTGTTCATATAAAGAATGACCTTTATATTTCAAGCAGTAATGTTTATCAACGTAATTGTTGGTTCTAATTCTGCAGCCATTTGTGTGTGTATATATATATATAATATATATATATATATATATATTATATTTATTTCATTTGTTCGTTCTCCCTCCTCATCTTGCGCGGAACGTCTTCTATACAAGCGTCGTTCTTTACGTTAATTATACTGCGTGTTCTTTGCAGTTGAAAATGTATATATATATATATATATATTGCAAATAGGTTGCGGGAAAATGACACATTTACTCGTATATAGAGAGCATTTTTGCGCTTACCTTGAAAGGACATATGAACGAAGCGGCTCTTTTTAAAAACAATGAAGGCTTTCTTCTACTTATGACTTAATCCAGTGGTTTCCAACCTTTTATGTTTCAAAGCACCCAAGTGCAGTGCCACCTGCTATTCGTTCTTTCCCGACATCTCGGAGGAATTTCGTCCGTCCCACACAGGTTCAATATCCACATGGAGAGAAAGGTGAAGAGGGAAAGAAGCTAAGACCCATCCAAGACTCTCCTCTTTAACTGAAGACGAAAGTCTGTACAAAAAATACTTACTTTTAGGTTTGTTTTCAAACTATTCCAGATATCAACTCCTTCGTATGAGAGGGATTTCCTTTATATTTCAAATGTGAAGGGAAGGTGAGGATTTTGAAAGTAAAAGTTATCATGTCTGGTTCATTAAAAGTAATTAACGATAGTGTTCTTAACCTCCGCAACATCTAAGATCATATGACAGAGGGGACCTACTGCTTTACGTAGGATCCGAACCACGGGTTGTTACATAGTCTGGACGCGGAAGACGGTCTCCCATATATATATATACACAGGGTGTCCATAAATGTTTACCCTGAAAACACTATGCTCTCATGTTTTAATGACGAATCTTACATCCGTTTTCTTTTTACAGGTGATCTCGTACACGCATAGAGTTTCTGTGCTGGTGTATTTCGTCTACCGCATTCGCCGCTAGGAGCGTTGTAGTAGCTGTTCAGTTAAGATGGCGTCTGTGACAGAGAAGGCACAATGTGTTGTGTGGTTTGCAGAAACAAAATCTCCTGTCAGTTCAGCGAAGGTTCAGAATTACGCCATCCCCCAGCTGCAGGACAGGCAGCCAACTGTCATCTTCCAGCAAGATGGGGCACCCCCTCATTGGGCGCATGTTGTTCGTGAAACTCTCGACGCAACATTTCCAAATCGATGGATTGGCAGGGACGGGCCAATCCCATGGGCCCCAAGATCACCAGACATTACCCCGCTGGATTTCTTTCTCTGGGGTCATGTTAAAGATTTGGTTTATGCAACAGTTGTTCCAGATATCAGGACACTGCGAGAACGCATTACGGATGCAATTGCAACAGTTAACCCACAAATGTTGTAAAATGTGTGGCGTGAGTGTGAATACCGTTTAGACATTTTACGTGCCACTAGGGATGCACATGTGGAAGCTTATTAAGTTCATTAACTATGTATCAAAACTTTGTATGTTTATCTACTTATGATTAAAACTGTGTTTGAATACGAGTATTTATTTAAAAGTTATAGCATGCTTTAATCAGGGTAATCATTTATGGACACCCTATATATATATATATATATAACATTTATTTATTTATTTTTCTTACGAACGATGAAATTCAATTTGGAGTTTTGTTTGCTTCATGGCGCATATTTTGGTGTATTTTCTTCGAATATTGCCCAATAATTTAATGTTGAAAGACTTGAACTGACAGTTTTTAAATAATAATAATTATTCACTATGTGATTTCCAAACAACGTTTTACCCTTTCTGGATAAAATCTGCTTCCATGCGAAATGTTGATCTATTTTCTTTGTTACAACTCTCTCTCTCTCTCTCTCTCTCTCTCTCTCTCCTCTCTCTCTCTCTCTCTCTCTGTTTACCTATCTTTTTATCACACACACACACACACACACACACATACTAATAAGACATAAGCGTACATATGGCGAACAGTTCATCTTTATTCATATGTTTTTCTTACGCACTTCGTTCCACTTGGTCCATTGAAATGACCCTCGTAATTATTTATTTAAGTTACCCCGAGTTAATTTAAACGTTATAATCTTTATTTATACGGATGCATCTACTCTTTCGCCTTCAATTAACGTACTGAACTTCACTTTCTATCTGTTATGTAAGACCTTTCTGTCATTGCATGAGAACAACGTTATTTAAGAGTTCATTCCACTCATGTATGACTCTTTGTACCAATACGTCACTGCTGAATCACCAAGGAAATTGTCCTCCCTCGCAGTTAGTTCCTTCTGTAATCGTACCGCCGTTGTGTGTTTATGCGTAAGTCTCTTCATTCGTATCTTAATAAATTATAATAAATGCGAAGAGGTAAAATTAAACGAGGAACAGGAGCGCTGTACTTGTGCATTTACCACATGCTGTACAGAACATTTGCAATTACGAGATAGAAATGAAAATGTAAAGGGCAAACCGGCAAATCCACTTCTGGGTCTCAATGGGCCTCATGTAAAGTTGTTTTCCAGTATTGCGAAATATATTTAATTATAACGGCAAGTAAGTTATATATATATATATATATGATGTAAATCAACAAGGAAAAAGAAAAATTATTTCAAGGCCTTTCGTGTATTCAGAAGTACACCTCGTCAGGGAATCATTCCCTGACGAAGTGTACTTTTGAATACACGAAAAGCCTTGGAATCATTTTTCTTTTTCCTTGTGGATTTACATCATTCATTCATTTCACGTGTTTAATTGTGAAATTCATCCCATATATATATATATATATATTATATAGTGACCAACGGAAGATGCAGAGACGTTTGCAAACACCTTAGCAATATGCCATCAACACAATTAACGATATAACTCATCAACTCAAACACGATCAAAAATACGTCACACAAGCACGACTTCATTACAAGGACCTCTGGACGCACCTCGACTTCTCTCCTTTTGAACACCAGCTTCAGTGACCCACGAGTTATCATCATGTGAACATCATTCGTGCAAGCCCCATTTGGGCTTGGAGTCATTCACCTACTTTATATAAAGACTACTCATTACCTCACGCGTTATTAAATGTCAAGCCATTATTATTATATTGAAAGCATTAATTCATGTGTAGGGCCCTACACATTATTTCCAATGTAAACAATCAGCAATTCTGTCTCATTCATAAATCATTTTATTTTGTGTAATAAAGGACGAAATTTCATTCCATCAATCAACCTAATTAATAACTTAATTAGTAACATTCTTTGATCTGAAAAGATCTGGTGACCTCGGCCACTGCATTCAGCATTGATTAATTACACTGGTCAACAAAGATTTTTCATCAGAGTAAAATTTGTGGTGGCTGGATAGCATTTTTCACGCTGATTCCAAAACTGCATTCAGATTTTTTCTAGCACGTATAGTTTTCAAGATGAAGGCATATATATAACTACACAGATTTAACCCAACTCGTAGAGGTAATTCTAAAAACGAGAATACCCTAAAAGACATTATAAATAAAGTGTCGACCCTCCGGGATAATGAGAATAATATTACCTTTTACGTTACTAACTTCCATAGAATACCGGTAATCTCTATGGGTGACGTAAACGTCTCGGTGCTCCTCAAACAGTATAATGAGGTACAAAAGTCGATAGTTGAACTGAAACACCAACACGTGGTGTCAAATCAGAAAAACGCGATTTCGATAGAACAGTTCCGGTCAGAGTTAGATGCGTTGAAAGAGACGCTCCTCCCAAAGCCTAGTTACTCGGAAGTAGTTCAGCAAGCCAGATCTCCAAGAAGCGTGTCGGGCAGCGAGGGAAACGAAATCCCCGCCTCCAACTCCCCCCCTGAAGATGGGGTGGAAACGCAGCATGCAGGGGTAGCGGTCAACCCCCCTCCCGTTCAGGAAAGGACTCCTGCTCCCGATCTCACAATGAGGAACAGGGACGGTTCAATGCCGAGAGTCGAGGCATCATTGCCCTCTCCCTGCCTCCCACTGCAGAGGAGAGGTGTTCGATTACGCCTCGCTCGGTACGCAGTTCTCCCCCCTCCCACCGAAGAAGGAGAGGCACGCGCGGCCGTCAGGGTATAAACACCGCTAACAGACCCTCACCAAGCCACAGAGTAAGGGAGGGGCCTCCTATCCCCCAAAGGTTGTGCCACCCATCCCCCAGGCAGGCGAACCCTGCCGCAGGGAGATCGAGGGAGCAGGACGGGTGGGTAACTGTTAATAGGCGCCAGTCCCAAAGGTCTCCTCAACCGGTCTCCGCGGCGAGGCCACCGATGGAGAATCTCACCCTATTTGTGTCGCGAATTCAGCTCTCGAACGAGGCAAGCGATATTCGACACATGATAGAAGAAATCATTGGTGAACACAGTATAGTGATAGTTAATAAACTAAACACGAAATCTCCGTATTATAACTCTTTTAAAGTAATAATTAAAGGTGTAAATGCGCATTTCAACCCGTATAATATGAGTCAATGGCCCGACGGTATTATTGTTAAGGAGTTTATTCACTTTTCCAGGAGATTTGATAACAGGCAAAATAATAATAATAATAATAATAATAATAATAATAATAGGCGCCCTAACGGTAATGCCTGAAAGTTGTACTGTGTATAATAATAATAATCTTACTAATAATAAATTTTCTATCAGTCATGGCGGATAACTTGTTGAAAATAGTCTCATATAATGTAAGGTCAGTGAGGAATTCAACTGTAGATGTTCATAAAATCTGCGACAGTGCAGATTTGATACTCCTGCAGGAGCACTGGCTACCTAAGCAAGAGCTAAAATTCCTCTCTACCATCCATGATGACTTTATGTACCATGCGTCATCAGCAGTAGACTTGTCAGATGAATTAATGTACGGTAGGCCTTTTGGTGGTGTTGCTTTCTTATTAAGGAAAAATTTGTCAAAACATATAAGATTTTTAACAAGCGATAACGTAAGGTTGTTAGGCATTGAATTACAAGTGAACAATGATTGCATATTAATTGTAAACTGCTATTTACCATACAACAACGGCAGTAATCTAGATGAATACATTGATTTGCTGTACAAAATTAAGTCATTATCAGATAACCCCAAATATTCTCACTGTATAATAATGGGGGACTTTAACGCACATGTGAACTCGGAATTCTTTGGAGAATTGGGTAACATGTGCGAGTCGGCCAATTTAAGTATAAGTGATGTAGATGTATTAGGGGTAGCCAGTGGTAATTTTACATACGTTAGCGATATGAGTGGTACCACCAGGTGGATTGATCATTGTCTCACTAGTAATAATCTAAAGGATCGAATTGTTAGAGTTCATATTTTGCATGATTTCCTTCTTTCTGATCATAGACCATTAGAAATATTAATTAACGTTACCAATTTATGCGCAACACGACTTAACAAGAACTCAATAGGTAAGAATAATCGCGTCGATTGGTCCAATGTTAATATGCAGCAGAGAATAGAATACAAAGACAGAACATGTCACCTCTTTAATAATTTAGAAATTTTGCACCTTGGCTGTAATAATCCTTGCTCAAATGATTCTCACTGTAAACTCATAGATAGGTATTATAGTAAGATAATATCCCTGTTAAGAGAAGCAGGAAGCCCCTTGATTAAATCTTACAACTATCATACTAAGGTTATTCCTGGATGGAATGATTTTATTGCCCCCCTGAAGAGGGAATCGAAAGACGCCTACGATTTGTGGTGCTTTCATGGTAGACCCAGATTAGGACCAGTATACATAAAATGTGTAGAAGTCGGGGTCAGTATAAGGCGGCCATAAGGCGATGTAAACAGGAAGAAGAGTCTATTCGAGCATCAAAAGCCTGTGAAGCTCGCATAAATAACGATAATAACAAATTTTGGAAATTTGTTAAGAATCAAACGGGTGTCAAAAATGTCCTCCCTCCGACAATCGATGGGGTGTCGGGGGAGGATGAAATTGCAAAGCTGTGGAAAAACCACTACTCTAACATTCTTAATAGTGTGAGTAGGGATAATCTTAAGATAGATTGCAGCGAAACGATTGTGGGAGGGACAAGGGAAAATATTTTGATATCATTTTCTGAAGTAAAGAGGTTAATTAAAGAGTTAAAGACTGGTTCTGCGTCAGGGGTAGATGACTTATCGAATGAGCACTTAAAATATGCAAATGACGTAGTATGTCTGCATATATCATTGCTCCTATCAGCCATGCTTGCTCATAGCTATATCCCTGCAGAGTTCATGAGGGTATATATCTTGCCCCTGGTCAAAAATAAGTACGGAGACATTCTGTCCAGCAATAATTACAGGCCTATTGCTGTCGCTTCCTGCTTCTCGAAACTACTAGAAAAACTCTTGTTACTCCGATTAAATGATTTCCTATGGACATCTCCTAATCAGTTTGGCTTTAAAAGGTCCCACTCAACTGACCTGTGTATCTATGTACTTAAAGAAACAATATCTAAATACATTGACAGTAATTCAACCATTTATAGCTGTTTCCTTGATATAAGTAAGGCATATGATAGGGTGAACCACAATATTTTATTTGCAAAACTAGAAGACAGGAAGGTTCCCATGTACATATTAAATTTATTGAAATTTTGGTATTCCCACCAATCTTTCACTGTTAGGTGGGGCAATGTACTATCCGAGTGTTTTGGCTCCTCTTGCGGGGTGAGACAAGGCTCCTTGCTCTCCCCTATGCTGTTTAATGTGTATATTGACGGATTAATTGCTTCACTTAATGAGGCAACAGTAGGATGTTGTATAGATAACACAAGGATAAATAACTTAGTTTATGCCGATGATATGGTGTTAATAAGTCCCTCTGTTAAAGGTCTGGATCGGCTACTAAAGTCTGCGAAGTGTATTCGCAGAAACATGATATTCTTTTTAATGTTACAAAAACTAAGGTTATGCAATTTCATCCTAAAAGCTGTAATCAGCCAGCTGATATAAGGTTTAAAATGAATGGTGAAGTAATTGAGGAAGTACAAGAGTTTAAGTATTTGGGTCAAACTATTACCAGCTCCTTGAGTGATGACTCGGATATAAGAAAACAATCTCGAAGCCTGTGTGCTAAAGCGAATATGACCATAAGGAACTTTCGTTTCTGTACAAGTGAAGCTAAAGACACACTCTTTCGTACTTTCTGCAGTAATATATACGGTCAGCAACTCTGGGTGAATTATAAAAAAGGTTCTGGCAGAACCCTAAATTTGCTGTACAACAGGTCTTTTAGACTCTTACATAAATTACCCCCGAGATGCTCAGCTTCGCAAATGTTTGCTACCCGCAATGTCCGAGCTTCCCGGAGGTAACAAGACGTGCTCAACACAGTCTAATGCAAAGAATTAAAAAATCAACCAACCCGATCATCCAAGCTATCCATGAGTCCTGCCATTTATCCTCTAAGCTATGGACTTCTTGGTACGAAAACGTCTGTCTGTAGCTCCACTTAACTTCGACAGTGCAGTATTATTTCTAATCAATTGTATATATTTTATCCTTAGTGTATGAACTGTCATTGTATTAATAATATTTGTCATATGGACTATAGTCTGCCAATAAACCTTTTCATTTTCATTTTCATTTTCATTTAACCATTTTAAATAGGCAAAATACTAATATTTCAACATTTGATTGTGTTTATTTTATTGTGTTTTTTTAGTTTATTCATCTTATTTATTTCAATTATCTTAATTATACATCTTATGTATTTCAGGTGTGAGCTTTTACGTCTAGCAGCATTGTGATTCAGGCAACAACGCCGTGCTTTGTGTGTCAAAAGATCAGTCCAGTCCAAGAACTTGTGTCAAGTTGGTGTACATTTTTTTTGAATTTATAGTTTGCTCAGGTCAGTCAACATGCCTCGACAATGTAAGAATGACCCCGACAAGTTCTGTTTCGTATGCGGCCAGTTGACAACTAAAACTCAGCGACGAAGTATTACAACCGACATTAAGAAAATACAAGCTATACTTTGGTTGCCATCTAGGTGACCAAGATAAACCATGGGCGCCACATCAAATCTGTTCTGGCTGTTCAAATGGATTACGTGATTGGCTTAACAAAAAGAAAGCTTCAATGCCATTTGCCATACCCATGATATGGAGGGAGCCGAGAGATCATCATGAAGACTGTTATTTTTGTAGTGTGAACTTAATGGGGTTTTCTGCCAAGAACAAACACCAGATTGTATATCCAAACTTGGATTCAGCACGTAGACCAGTAAAACATGATGAAACATTGCCCATTCCAATTCCCCAAGTGATAGGCTAGATTCTATCATAGATGACATGGAAAGTGATGAAGGTGCAACTGGCGTTTCCGGACCATCTACAGAACCAGAGTACACTTTTGAAGGTAGACATTTAGAGCCTAAAAAGTTAACCCAAGGACAGTTGAATGAACTTGTTAGAGACTTATCGCTGTCTAAAGAGAAATCAGAGCTTCTCGCCTTAAGACTAAAGGAGAACAATTTACTTGAGAACAATGTTCGTATTAGTTACTACCGAAAGCGGAATTTTGAATTAACAGCATTCTTTTCAGTAGACGGTCCTCTCTGTTATTGCCATGACATCAATGGACTATTTACAGCCATATCTCAGACGTATGTGGCATCTGAGTGGCGCCTCTTTATTGATTCGTCGCAGAGAAGCCTGAAAGCAGTTCTTTTGCATAATGGTAATATAATGCCATTCATCCCCATTGCCCATTCCGTCCATCTAAAAGAGACATATGACAATATGGATATACTACTTAAGGCAATCAAATACGACAGTCATCAATGGAATGTTTGTGGAGATCTAAAAGTTATAGAATGCTTATGGGTATGCAGTCAGGATTCACAAAAATTTTGTTGTTTCCTTTGCCTGTGGGACAGTCGCGCCACTATAGAACATTACACCAAAAGTGACTGGCCACTTAGGTATACATATGTCCCAGGCATGGCCGTAACTACCTATGAGGTCACCGAGGTCCGGACCTCGGTAATTATTTCCTAAAAAAAAAAAAGAGACTGAACCGTTCTCCGTGTATGAAACCATATTACCGCTTTTCTTTTGAAAAGAGGGAGCGTCGAGCGTTTTGTGTTTTGTGTTTAGTGTATAGCTTGGGTTGTGTTTGTAGATGTCATTTTGGTCTGAATTTTGCTCGTCCCGCCGCGCTCGAAAAAAATCTGGACCTCACTAATTTCTAAACCCTAGTTACGGCCCTGGTCCCAGGGATAAGCAATGTCCAGTCTGTCCCTTTAGTGGATCCCCAAAAGATCTATCTGCCACCTCTTCACATTAAACTTGGTTTAATGAAGAATTTTGTTAAAGCAATGGGTAAAGTCAATTCTGAAGGGTTCCAATACCTTTCAAGGAAATTTCCGAAGGTTACTCAGCAAAATTGAAGGAAGGAATTTTTGTTGGGCCACAAATAAGGGAGGTTTTGAATGACACTGAATTTGAAAAAGTCCTAAGTCCGCTGGAATTGAAGTCTTGGCTGGCGTTCAAATGGATATGTGAAAACTTTCTTGGAAGCAACAAGTCACCTGCGTATAAGGATGGAGTCAAGAACCTCCTTGATGCCTTCCTTTGCCTGTGGGACAGTCGCGCCACTATAGAACATTACACCAAAAGTGACTGCACCTTGGTGCAGTGAGTGCCGAGCAAGGAGATTGGAATGAAAGCATGATGGCGGACCATTGTTGGATGCTGTATCGTGACAATCCAGGCCAAATTTACAAAAGGAAATCACACTCACAGCGCTTTTAATAAAATAATGTATATATTCTTTATTTATAAGTACATTGAATAAGGTATATGATGTATTTGTTGTTTAGCATTCCTAAGTGTGATCTATACATCCATAAATTTTCTTATAGCAATATCAAAAACTTAAAAATATCCAAACCAGTGTATCTATATAACTATACGTGCTAGAAACAAAATAAAACCAGATTCGGAATCAGCGCGAAACATGCATTAAGAAAAGTGTGATCATGTTTGTGATGAGAAAAAAGTTTCATTTTGTTGGCCAGTGTTATTAATAACGTCTGGTTACAAGGCTGAAGGATACTCACTGCTCTAGTTTATAATATGAAATATATAAAACTTAAAAGTAACGAATTACTTCTTAAAATCCAAAATCAACCTTAAATGGACTTTCAATTGAAAATTTCAACGAAGAAGTAAACGCCACTATGAAAATATTAAAGGCGCTCACAATGTCCACAGGACTATCCAGGACATCCATAAAGTAACTCTAAGCAGGGTGAGTCAACGACCCAAAAAACTATATGGAATTGAGGCTAGTGAGGTCATCAAGGATTTTATCCGTGTTGAATTTTAGAAGAATAAATATACAGGGTGTTTCACAACCGGTCTGCCATACTTTGGGTGTGATTTGGAGGGTGATATGGAGTAGAAGAGCTAATACAACATTGGTGCTATTTCCAACTGTTGCGGAGCTACGGACGTTTTAAGGTGCACGGAAAAAAATAAACGACAGTATTAATCTGATGTTTTATTGCTACATTTTATGAGATACATCTTATAAATGTTCAAAATGTCCGCCTCGGTTTTCAATAAACAGCCTTGCTCGTTCCAAACAAGAGTCCACTGCCCATTGAATCATTTCGAGGTGTTCTCGTATGTAAGCACGGCATCCATAATCCGACGCAAGAGTTTCCCCTCTCACTTGTACTTTGGTCTTGTAGCCCATCTCTTTCATAAGGCCCCATAAAAAGAAATCTAACGGAGTTAGGTTCGGAGATCTCGGGTCCACGATATTGGACCAGTATGACCCAATCCAACGATTCCCGTACCGCTGATTCAATTAATTCGTAACATTCCGACCAAAATGTGGTGGCGCCCCATCGTGCTGAAAAAACATCCTGCGCCTTGTCTTCAAGGGCACGTCCTTCATCAAAAGCGGCAATTCGTTGTCAGGAAGTTCAGATAAATATCAGCAGTTAATCGTTGTTCCAAACGAATGGTCCAATCAGCTGATCTCCACTTACACCGCACTAAACATTCACCGAGAATCGATGTTGATAGTTTCCTTCAACGATACCATGCGGATTATCGGCGGACCACAAGTGGGAATTTCGTCTATCATTAATTCCATCCCGAATGAATTGTGCTTCATTACTAAACAGTATGCGATTAAGAATTTGGCGATGCAACCATCCACTGGCAAATTGAACACTTTTATCGTAATCATCCGGTTGAAGAGCTTGCACACGTTGCAAATGATAGGATACAAACCCCTCATCATGTATGGTTCGCCATACACGCGATGCGGATTCACCAATTCGTCTAGAAATCCTTCGAACCTGGTAGTTGGGCTACGTTGTACTAGGTCCAGTATGTGCTCCTCCACAGAACGGGCCGTGGTGCTACATGTTCTGGTTACGTGAAACAATTGTCCCTGTTTCCCTTAATCTCTGGTGTGTGTCACTAAACACTTGATGCCTTCGGTATTCGGAGTTTCGGAAAACGTCTTCGATTCCTCAACTGCCGCTCTGCTGTTACCACCACAAGACTCCATAAATGAAATGGATATCACCGTATTCAGCGCGGTGTGAACTGTTGATTCATTTTAATTGTTCCCTTAGCGCAACACAGTGTCTCGTACCACAGATCAGAACCAACTGAAAGAAAAACTGAGGATTAGTAGTGGTAACTTAGTTAACCGAAACTACACCAGTGCTGCCATCTATCGAATTACCACAAGTTAGGGATTTTGTTGTTTGACATCTTAAAACATCCGTAGCTCCGCAACGTTAAAATATCACCTATGTTGTATTAACCTTTTTACTCGATATTAACCCCCCCCCAAAAGACCCCTCAAAGTATGCCAGACCGGTTGTGAACACCCTGTATATTTATTTTGAAATATGTTGATAAGATTTGAGATATCTTATTTAGCGTACCCGTTATGTGAAGACTTTTTAACTAATAAATTGATGTTATAAATAAAGTCTCTTTTAAAACAATATCTATTTTCGGATCACCTGAAGAACAGGGCCCCCAGCCTTCTTAGTTAGCCTTATAAGGCTAACTAACGAAAATATCACGACTTAACCTAACCAATCGTCAAGGGCGTACAGTTGACCTAACGACTGGTTAGGTTAAGTCGTGATATTGTCGTTAGTTAGCCTTATAAGGCTAACTAACGAAGGCTGGGTGCCCTGATCTTCAGGTGATCCAACATCTTTTATTCTGAACTTAGATACAATAAATGCATAGTTTTGATTATATATATATATATATATATTGTAATATTTTTCTTATTCTGAATGGACAGGAGTCAGGAGGCCTCTGTTGCTGGAGGCCCGTGTGCGGCTGCACCCCCTGCACCCTGCTAGTTATGCCCCTCCCTATGTCTAAGAATTCAACTAAAATTAAAGAGGGACTCTTTATTAAAGGACCTATCAGTAGAAGTGATAAATCTAAACTTAACAGGAGTTTTATGAAACTCTTGTATGAACTATGGCCCCGGTCTATGGGATATATGCAGGAAATTTATTATGGGTGCAAAATAATCACATTTCTTTCAATGTTTCATGTATAGTATTGTCCCATATGTTTTAATCCAAATCTGCTGTAATAAATATTAGACAGTACCTAAATACATGATTTCGTTACAATATCTTTTTTGTATAAAGGCAAAATTGTTAGTCGCCTTATCTACTGTAGTTATAATATAAAGTTCTTTAACAAATTCCATATTTTTTAGAAATTCACTTTGATACATATAAAAACTCCCCTTTTGTTGACATTTTATCGACTTGTCACTTCCTACTGCTACCTGGAAGGGCAAGGGTATTCGTAGTGTTTTTTGGTTTGCTCATTGTATCAGTTGCTCGGAGACACTAGTCTTTTCCTTACACTGTTTTTTGGCTGTGTTGGTCTTCCCTGCGTTGTACCGTTTTGGGGGATTTTATTTTTGTGTTGGCTGCCGAACTGTTGCAAATTCTCCTTTTTTAAATCTTACTTTTACTTATACTTTTTTATTCCCCTTATAGTAAAAGTTTTACATTTTCGTTTTCCATAAGAATTTTTTCAGATTTTTTAAGTTCATACCGAACATGTATTTTTCAACCTGACGTTTGTCACACAATTTACAGAGCTTTTAAGTTTTATTCTTTTAACTCAATAATATACACTCAATATATACACACACCTTTCAACCTTTCAAATGTTCTGTGCGATGATTTCCTCATTTCACGAAGGTCAAGCATGTCGCCCCTTCTCTCGAGTTGGCCTGGTGAAGTAGTGAGTTGGTTTCTTGTACTCTCCACCTCACATAGCCAGGTACGCCCGGCTCACCGGGGATTGTTTTGAGCCAAGCATCTAATCTTCTTTTGAAGATGTCCACCGCAACACCACTCGTGTTCCTTAGGTCTTTGGGCAGCTGATTATACAGTTTTGGTCCTCTTACAACAAAACTATTTTTTTTCAGGGTTAAGGATGTTCCCTGTCTCGCCTTTAATTTGGGAACGCGACACAGTCTTCCTTTTCTACTTTCCACTGTTGTTTGGGGAGTTACAGGGTTCAGAGTAAGATTAGAGACTAGTTTCCCCATTATTCTCCAAGTGTAAATAATGGTGTATCTCTCTCTTCTCCTTTCCAGTAAATATAGGTTTAATTCGCGTAACCTTTCCCAGTAATTTAGTTCTTTGCATCCATTGATCTTGGCTGTGAAACTTCTCTGAATCCTTTGTAGCAGTCTAATGTCTCCTTTTTTTGTATGGGCATTAGGACCAAGCAGTATTCTAATTTGGGTATGATCCGTGCTTTCAGTAGAGGAATCATTATATACCTATCCCTTCATTTAAAGGTTCTCAGTATCTGCCCATGGATTTTAGGTCCTCTCTTTTTCCGTACCGTAACAGCTGAAATTTCTCAGTGTTAAACTTCATATTGTTGTCTTCCGTCCACTTGTAGATTTTGCTCATGTCAGTTTGTAGAGATTCTATATCTTCTGGGTTTCCTATTTTTCTACTGATCTTTGTGTCATCGACAAAGGATGTTACTGTGCTGTCTCTGGTAACGTTCTCATCTATGTCAGTTAGCATGATTATGAAGAGTAGTGGAGCTAATACTGTTCCTTGTGGTACTAAGCTGAGGACCTCTGATTCTGATGAAGATATTTCTTGTACTGTAACGACTTGCCGCAGCTCACTAAGGAAATTATATATCCATTTCCCTACTTTTCCTCTTATTCCCATATATTTTAGTTTATGTATTATGATTCCATGGTCACACTTGTCGAACGCTTGGCAAAGTCTGTGTATATTACATCATAGTTTCATACTTTCCAGTGCAATCAATAATGTTTTGTAGTGTTCCATTAGTTTGATAGGCATGATTTGCCTGATCGAAACCCATGTTGGTTATCACTTAATTTTTTCTGAGTTTCCAAAAAGTCATAGATTTTCTGTCTAACTATTCTTTCAAATATTTTTGTGAGATGAGACGTAAGCGACACTGGCCTATAGTTTTTGGCCTCGGATCGATCTCCTCCTTTATATATTGGGACTATGTTCGCGCTCTTCAGGATGCCCGGTATTTCTCCCGTGTCTAGTGATCGTCTCCATATCCAATATCGGGACTCAGCGATTGCATTCTTGCAGTTTTTGATTAGTGTGGCATTCCATTTATCTGGTCCTACCGCTGAGTGTGCTTTTAGTTTCCCTATAGCTTGTGTAATATCATCTGTCGTAAAGTCGAAGTCCGTTATACTTTCCACTTGTAGTTCTTCTTCAAAGAACGCGTTTCTATAGCATATCAGTTTGTCAGTTTTTGGGATACTGAAAGATAATTCGTACTGAGCTCTTAATATTTCAGATACTTCTGTTAGATCATCATTTAAAGTACTGTTCTCGTTTTTCAAAGGTTCAAAAAACTTCACTTTTTTTTCTACGTGGAGGTCAAAATATGATAATAAAAACCCACTCTAATAGACAGAGTTTATTTCCACGACAGTTTCGATGTCCACTGGCATCCTCTTCGGGTGGATACAGAAAAACGTTTTTCTGTGTCCACCCGAAGAGGATGCCAGTGGGCATCGAAACTGTGGAAATAAACTCTGTCTATTAGAGTGGGTTTTTATTATCATATTTCAAAGGTTCGATAGTCGTATGGTTTTTCGACTTCCTTTTTGCAAAATTATAGAAGTACTTTGAATTAACCTTTATCGCTTCTATAGCGTCGTCTTATTCTTTTTCTGAATGCTTCTCAATTAGTTCCTGTATGACGCAATCGATACTCTGCAGTTTGTCATTTAATATTTTTCTGATGTTGTTATCTTTACAGTTACTTAATTTTGCAGTCACTCTTTTTTCTTTCGGAACAATGGCCTCTTTTGTCTCTCGAACCTGCTTCTCTTTCCTCTTTGTTGTATTTTTGGGACATGTCTTTCCACAATTTCCAGCATCTTCTCCTCTGAGGTCATTAGCATCTCTTCCGTTGTCTTGGCCTCGAAAATGGTTTTCCAATCTACTAGGGGCACTCAGTATACTTTGCCCCACCCTTTTTTCTTAGCTAAATAATAGGCCATGGGGCTGAAATGTCTTTTGAGGGTAAGTTTAAACTTTCTGCGCTTCACATAACCGGATTTTTCCAGTTTGAACCTCCTCTCCTTGTATAAAACCGCTTTTAAACGCTCTTCTATAAAACCGATGGTTAACGCAGTTTCGAAAATGGCGTCTGACAGTGATGTTAGTCGTAAACAGAGAGCTGTTATCGAGTTCTTTAACCGCAGAGAAGGAAACAGTTGGAAATATTCACAAACGTCTACAAAACGTTTAAGGAGATGCTGTTGTTGATCGAAGCAGAGTTGGACGCTGGTCTAAACGTGTGAGATCATCGGAGACAGGGAGAGCGGCCTCAATGATGAGCCACGCAGCGGTCGCCTGGCATCGGCTGTGACATCTCACACTGTGCAACGTGCTAACAGCATCATTCGATCAAATCGGCGGGTCACATACAAGGAGCTATCACTGGAGTTAGGAATTAGTGAAGGAAGTGTGAATAGGATAATTCAGCAACTGGGATACTCAAAAGTGTGTTCACAGTGTGTTCCTCGCGAACTGACTGAAGATCACGAAGCCCAAAGAAAAGAAATTGCTTCTGAGTCGTTGGTTCGATACGAGACAGAAGGGGATGACTTCCTTTCACGAATTGTGACTGGGGATGAAACTTGGGTACACCACTTTCAACCTGAAACAAAACGCCAATCCAATGGAGTGGCATCACGCAGACTCCCCACGCAAGAAAAAGTTCAAAATGGCTCCCTCTGCAGGAAAGGTTATGGCCACCATCTTCTGGGACATGAAAGGAGTAATTCTGGTGGACATTATGAAGAAAGGACAAACAATCAACTCAGAGGCATATATTTCTACCCTACAGAGACTCCAGAGACGTATAAAGCGAGTTCGACCGGAGAGAAAACTGGAAGACGTCCTTCTTTTGCACGATAACGCAAGACCACACAACAGTTTGCAAACAAGAGAGGCCATCACAAAAATGCGCTTGACTGTGTTACCCCATCCTCAATACAGCCCGGATCTGGCACCATCAGACCCATTTGTTTAGGCCAATAAAGGATGCTACTGTATTTGTGGAAGAAAGTTTCAGAGTGACGATGAGGTTGTTGAGGAGGTTAAGAGGTGGGTCCAGCGGAACCCAGCGAACTTTTACCAGCAAGGAATAAAGGCCCATGTTTCGAGGTGGAGTAAAGCCGTAGAAAAGAATGGAGACTATGTGGAAAAATAAGAACTTGTAAAAAAGGTATGTAACTACTTGTGTACAAAATTTCTGGAACTTACAAGGAAACTTGGAAAGAAAAAAAAGAGGTGGGGCAAAATATATTGAGTGGTCCTCGTACAATTGAAGTTAGCACCCAGAGGTCCGAAAACACATCCTAGAGAGTCAGAAGGAATATTTGAAGGCTTAAACACAAATTCAAAGAAAGTAAATTGGGAAAACGTAAATAAAGATTTAAAGAAAGTAAATTGGGAATTGCTACTTCACGAGAAGACTCCACAAGAAATACTATGTATAATAGAGACTGAAACGAAACCTACTGTATAATACTGAAACACATTTCAGAGAGAGAGAAAAGAAAACGTAGCAAGTTCGAGAGGAAAATCAAGACACTATTCAGGCAACGAAGACAAACCGTAAAACATCTCCACAGATGCAGAACTGATGCAAAGAGTCTCAAACTAGAGAGGAAACTAGGCGAAATAGAAATGGACCAAAAGCAAACATTCATACATAAAACAAACCAGGAGGAAAACAAAGTAGCAGAAAACATTAACAATAACCCAAAATACTTCTACACGTTTGCGAAAAGGAAAATGCAGTGTAAGGAGAGTATTAGTCCGTTGACAGACGGGGAGGCCAAATACACAAGTGACCCGAAAAAAATAAGCGAACTACTCAGGGAACAATTTAACTCTGTGTTTAGCACTCCTAAGTCCGAGATGCAAGTAGAAAACCCAGACGAATTTTTCGACATAGATACAAATCAGCCAAGAACAAATTCCGGCATAAACCTATTAATGGACTTAGAGTTCACGGAAGGAGATGTAATTAAGGTTTTATCACAGATGCGAGACAATTCAGCGCCAGGGCCAGACACATGGAGTGCCACGTTTCTGAAAAAATGTAAAGAGTATTGCCAAACCGTTACATTTACTATGGAGGAAATCACTGGACACAGGACAAATTCCATTCCCCCTTAAAGAACGCGAACATTGCACCCCTATTTAAAGGTAGTAACAGAGCAATGCCCATGAATTATCGGCCAGTGGCTCTCACCTCACACCTTATAAAGTGCTTTGAACGTATAATTAGAGGCAAAACTACCTACAACCTACAATAAAAAGACTTATACAATCCAAATGGTTTCAGGGCCGAAAGATCATGCCTATCACAGCTAATAGACCACCACGAGAAAATATTGGAAACATTGTGTCGAGGACAAAACATACATGTAATATATACTGAGATGCTAAAACCTTTGATAAATGTGACCATAGAATCATAGCACACAAACTTAAGAATACAGGCATTACTGCAAAACTGGGAAGATGAATATTTAATTTCTTGACGCAAAGAACACAAAGAGTGATGGTAAACGGAGTTAAATCGGAAGTCTCGAAAGTCGTGAGCTCTGTCCCACAAGGGCATAGGAAAGTTACAAAGGAAAGTTACGTAGGAAAGTTACAAAATGACATTAAAACATTATTCAAGTGGGCAGAAGACAACACTATGAAGTTCAACGAAGAAAAATTCCAACTTCTAAGATATGGTAATAACAAGGAGCTACAGAATAAAAGGTACAAAACTCTGCAAGACAAACAGATAACACCAACTCTACAAGTCAGGGATCTTGGAGTAATGATGTCGTCGGATACAGAATTCAGAGAGCACTACAACATCAAAATTACAACGGCTAGAAAAATAATGGGAATCATCTGGAGAAGCTTCCGCAGCAGAAAAGCAAACATCATGCTCAAATTATGGAGCAGTCTAGTCCTACCAATAATTGAGTATTGCTCAGTACTCACAAGCCCATACAGAAAACGAGACATTGCGAACATTGAAGTTATACAAAGGACTTTTACGTCTAAGATACAGTAGAGGAAACGAAAGATTAAGACTGCTGGTCTCGACTACAATCCGTGAAACTCTACTCTCTGGAAAGAAGACGCGAGCGGTACACAATAATATACATATGGAAAATAATTGAGGGCTTTCTCCCTAACCTTAGAAATGAAATAGAAACAAATTGGAATAAGAGAAGTGGCAGATTTTGTACGGTGCCAGCTGCGGTGGGACAAAGGGTCATGAAAACGAGGATGGAAAATACCCTCAGAATACGAGGCTCATAGCTTTTCAATGCCCTACCGAAAGAAGTAAGGAATCTCCAGCACACCGACCTGAATAACTTCAAGAACCAGCTGGACAGATTCCTGTGCAAAGTCCCTGACCAGCCATGCGTGGCTGGCTACGAGGGCAGGAGGAGATCAGACAGCAATCTTCTCCTTCACCAAATCCCGTAAATGAGGCGGAATATTGCAGATGGGTCGACCGCAGGTCGATCCTGAACCGTCGTTCGAACTCACACACACAAAGTATACCGGGTGTGTATAAAGTAACGCAAATGAAGAGACAAATCCAGTTTGAATTATATTAACGCAACTGAACATTTCCAAGTAATATTTATTACATGTACTTTATAACAACTGTATATTCAATAGTAAGGTTTATAAGAGGTGTTGAAAATGTCTACCATCGACCTCCATGCAGGCTCTCTTCACTTGCGTTACGAAACTAGTTCAAATCAGATTTGTCTCTTCACTTGCATTACTTTATACACACCTGTATATATATATATATATATATATATATATATATATATATATATATATACACCAGGGTTTCGGAGCCGGTAAAAAAACTTCTGGCTCCGACTCCGGCTCCGGAGCAGAAATTTTTTACAGTCTGGCTCCGGCTCTGGCTCCGGCTCTGGCTCCGGCTCTTTTATAGTAAATTCTGTTAATTATAAAATAAATATCTAGATTTATATAACTAATTGTCCAATTTAGTAATGTTTTGCTGGTTTGCTTTAGTTTTTGAACTAGCAGAAGTACTGGGTCTTGAAAGCTCAAGCATTTGCTTCTTTTCTTCCATCATTTTTGATATTTCAGGATGTAATCGACTCAAGTGTCTTTTCAAATTATATGCTCTTGAGGAGACATCAGGCTTTTTGCTTTGAGGCTTGGTAATTTTAGTTCCACACGTTGAAATATTTCCCGAAGCATCAGAAACTTCACAAATACAAACATAGTGTTTCTTATCTGAACTTTCAGTAAAATACTTGAATATATCAGACTTCTTTATTGAATCTCTATCCATTATGAAGGGTCATAGACTGATAATTATAATTAAAGAATCAAGTACAAATTAAAAAGAATCTGAAAAAAAAGAAATTTAGCAATACAAGATAATTGACCTAAAAATAAAAATAGTTCAATCCAAGTCAGAAGGACCAACCTTACTAGGTATGTATCTAGGTAGTTACCTACTTAGATAAATAGTTAGTACCTACCTACCTAAGGTCTCCACCGCCATAAAAAAAATGTTACCTATATAATTAAGTGTTGTTAAGACAAATCTTCCCAAATATTTAATGGTTAAAAAAAGGAAATTTGCAGATTATTCCTGCAACTCCCATACCTCCATAAAATCCAAGAATCCTATGGTACCATTTTTCGTAATATATTACAAGAATTATAATTTGCAACTAAACCTATATTTAACAAATAACAATTTAGGTAGCAATATATCGCCCGGAGCCAGACCATCCATGGAGCCGTATTTTCAAGGTTTCTGGCTCCGGCTCCGGCTCCGGCTCCAGGTAAGCAAAATTCACTGGCTCCACCGACTCCGGCTCCGGCTCCGGCTCCGACTCCGGCTCCGAAACCCTGATATATACCGTCTGCCAAAAAAAAGGGGTTCACTCTAAACACAGCCATGAAAGCAACATAATGAAACTCATACAGAGCAAAATCAATTTTCAGATTATTATATTCAAAATTAATGATTGAATGAGGATTGTTTATGTTCAACAAATTTTGTTGGTGAACATCGCTCCAGTTTTGAATTCTGGGAGTTCACAAAGCCGTAAAACTTTGGTAATAAAGTTTTTATTCTCATTTTAGTTATAAAATACATCATAAGATTTATAAAATATAGGAAATGCCTCCATTAAAAAGCCATGAAAATAAAAAAAGGATTTTGAATTTCGAAACAGAACTTAAATCCTAAGTTTACAAAAGAAATCAAATTAACATTTTACTCTTTTGGAATTCCTATTAAAAATATTGTTCAATGTTTCCCTTCTGTTTCCACAATTTTCTTCAACCTTAGACGAAATTCATCAATGGCTGCTTATGAGGCACCCTTAAATATTAATTGATTTTAATAAAACTTCCTTGGTGCACGTTTTATATTAATAGCAAAAAAAATGCGGGGGTGAGACCCCCAAATTTTGGTTGATTTGGTGGTTCTTATATGTATAGGAAAAATTAAATATATAAAATTTCGGGGTTTCACCCCCACATTTTTTTTCCTATTAATATAAAACGTGTACCAAAGAAGTTTTATTAAAATCAATTAATATTTAAGGGTGCCTCATAAGCAGCCATCCCTACTAGGCCAAATCTACTATGCTTTCAGGACTAAAATGTTTAGTTCAATTCAGTTTCTAATTAATCAGTAGTCAATGTCTATTTTAGTTTATGCTGTTCTTTAACTGCTGTTATTTGCCCTTATAGTGGAACGCTAATAAAAAATTCGTGTATTTATGTTTCAATAATTAGTTAAATTTGAGTCCTTGTGCGGCACCAATAAGAATATTAATAATTACTTGAGATTTTGCATATTTTGTTTTTTTGTCAAATGGAATATATTGAGGGGCTGAGACGGTGAAATTTGCAATTTCGAAAAATAAGAACCACCCTAATTTATATATATATATATATATATATATATATATATATATATATATATATATATATATATATATATATATATATGTGTGTGTGTGTGTGTGTGTGTGTGTGTGTGTGTGTGTGTGGTTTAAAAATTCCAATTAAAAGTAAAATATTAAAAATTACAAATGGTCCGCTGATGATGTGTTTGTTGTCCTATTCATGAGTCTAGAATCTACAGGGTGTCCATAAAGTCACGCATCATAGGAAAATACATTTATTTTGTTTATTTATTTATTTTGTTTTATTTATTTGTTCGAAATGATTCCCACCAATCTCAAAACGTGTTTGTAAATGAAAAAGCAGGTTTCTTTGAATGTTCCTCAACATATTTGGCCTGATGGAGACATAAATAAATAGACACTGCTTCGACACCTGTAGATCCTCACTAAATTTTCAGCAAACTAAATAACCTTTCGCCATCGATTAAATTTACAATCGAAAAAGAAGAAAATCTGCAAATTCCTTTTCTGACTATTTCAGTTATTTGCTTAGCTGAAAATAAACCTCTTTTTTAATGTCTATTTACTGTCTATTAGAGAAAATACACATTCAACTGCATATGTGCATTGGTTTTCCTCTCATTCTGTCTCCACGAAGAGAGGTATTTTAAGTGATTTACTTCTCCATGCCTTTAGGATCTGTAACCCTTAATTTGCAGAGAAAGAGGTTAATTTTACTAAAGACGCTTTCGTTAAATCAAGTTACCCTCATGCTTTTATTAAAAAAATGCCTTTTAAATTCACGAATCAGACTTTATAGTTTCCACAAATCTCCCGAGAACAAAAAAATATTTTTGTTTTACCTACAGAATGCGACATGACAAAAGAATACTTAAGTAATTTTATTCATTTAGTTACGAAGTAACGGTACTTCTACAAATTACCTTCGTAACGACAAGCTTGGATTTACCTCAGATAATGTGGGAGTTTATAAAATTCCATGTGGAAACTGCCATGAAGTTTATAATGGGGAAACTAAATGGTTTGGCGAGGGCGGATCTAGGGGGGGTGGGGGTGGGGGTTGGCGACGTCCGGACTCCCACTTCAACTTTTTGCAAGTGCCTCTATTTAAATGATGTGTATGCCTTTGAAAACAAATTTTGTTTTTGTAAATAGATCATGGTCATTTTATTTTATTGAAATTCTATTTTGAGTCTTTATCCGTATAAATTGTACTTCCAAATTTGTAATTGTAATGGTTTTCATAGGTGCCCTTAGTACTGGTTCAGCCATATCACTATTTTTATCTTCATCTTATTCTGATAGCAGGCCCGTAGCCACAGGGTGGGGGTGGGGGGCAATCGAACGACTCCCCTTGACAGGAAAGGGCCACTTTTGTAACCATAGTTATAACTTATAATGTGATATTATAATGTATAACACCATTTAGTAAATAAACACTTGCATTTTTTTGCATTTTTTTTAAACTTCACAAACTACTCTAAACCCCCTCCGTCTTTCTACAATTTCGACTTCTCCCCGTCCCCTTGGAAAGTCCTGGCTACGAGACTGGATAGTTCTTTTAACCCATTAAGGACCCGAAAAATTAAAAATGGATTTTGCTGATAGAAAAATCTACCAGTGGTCCTTAATGGGTTAATTGGCAAGACATTTGTAATTGTTTGAAAATTTTTCTGTGCTAACTGTTGTACCCAAATTAGATTTTTATTTTGTAACATTTGAATGAGATTGAGCTAATAAAGCAATACCATTGATTTTACACTCGCTCATTGGTAGTCTGTTTTAAGAAAAAAAATTTAGTACTGTGCCCTTTTTATTTTAGGGGGGTGTGCCCTTTTTTCTTTGGACTCCCCCTTACTGAAATGCCTAGTTCCGCCCTTGTTTTGCTAACAGAAGTTATAAACATAAATACAGTCTCAGAAATGGACACCCCAATTCAGCTTGGAATCAACACAGGACTAATTTGGATCATTTAATTGATATTAATAACTAGGCCCTTCATCTTCATATAAAGGACATAAATAGGAGAACATTCACTGAATCTTTTTTAATTTAAAATATCGATAACTTCAATAGTGACAGAAGTAATGTTTACAATGATCCTCTTTTAAACCAAATTCTAATCCGCGATACCCTTTTTAAATCCTTCTTGCACCATTTCCATCTGTCAAATGTATGAGGTTCATGTGCTGTTCTTTTCCTGCAACTTTTATTATATTTTAGTTTTCTTGCCTGAATTTGGTCTTCGAAAAGCTTCATAAATTTAGTCTTTATTATATTTTAATTTTAATTGAGATTTTTAACTTTTAACTTAAAATCTTTCGTTGAAGACGTTAATTGGGTCTTTAAAATATCATTACGACTAAAATATAATAATTTCATTCAGAATATCTACGTTGAAAAGCTTCATTCTATGTAACAAAGACGAGTGAGTGTAACCAGATCTTCTTTTCAGTATTTCAGAAACTTCAGCCTTTTAATTTATTATTATTACTAATGCCTGAATTATTTCCAGCTACTGATAATTCTAAATGAGGGATAACTAATGTATTATTAAGGCCACTGGTTCTTAACCTTTTTAGGCTGCGACCCAAATTCTGGTCGCGAGGCTAGCTCGGCGACCCATGCATTCAAACAGTTCACTCGTAATAGATAATAAAATAAATAATTAATTGTAAAATGATTAGGGATAATATAAATAAATGATAAATTACAATTTAATGACAATTTAATCAAAATGGTGCTTGGCGACCCAAGGTTAAGAACTACTGATGCAGAATGACGTTTTCGAGTTAATTATTTGAAATTTCTCGAAATGAAGCTCAGGACAGTAACGGTGAGATGGTTCGACGAATTTAGATCTTCACTAATAATTATCCCAAATCATTTTTAATTAACTTCTCAAACAGTCTATATTATTTACCTCATAATTATCTATTTAATAATTATTTCTTTATTTATTTAATAATTAATTATTCGGATTTTTAGCGTATTTCAGTTAGGTTTGGTTTGCTCTCTTTCAGGTATTAGTTTTCACTTTACTACAACGAGATTTTAGTTGTTATTAGTTCACCCTGTATTCATGTTATTATGAGATATCACTAGTTGTTCACTGTTGTTTTTTTCTACATGACCAGTTGTCTGTTTTTCACAAATGTCTTCGGAACGCTTAATTTACTGGTTTTCTATGACATACCCTTTATCGAAAACCTTTTAAGAGTCAAGGTAACGAACGTTCACCACTATTGTCAATATAGAGTATTGTTCTAATGAAAAACCTTAATAAGATAGTCAAGCATGATCTACCCAGTTTAACACTGCAACAGATTTGTCTTCATGCACAAACAGTTTTCAGAAATTTGCCAAAAGTTCATGATACGTTATTGGACTTGTATTTCTCGTCTTTCTTCTTATACGTTTTGTAAAAATTAGTTCCGTACTCCAATCCTCCACTGTGAGGAAATCATCTGCGAATGATTTTATTCAAAGTTGTATGAGTTACGATCTTTTTTATTTTGTCAACGCATGCACTCTCCCCACCCCTTCTCTTCAGTATTAATACTTATTCTCTTTATTTTTCTTCAAACATGGGATAAGTTTAGTTCGGTCATGCCAACTTAGGTTAGATTAACTAGAAAAAAGGTTTCAGTAAAGTGTACCGTCGATATCATTCGAGTAGAGATCCAAATATATTAAAATCATTTGACATAATATTTCAGTCTACATTGCACACACTACGAGAAAAAATTATTTAATATATCTTCAATTCACATTTGGGATGCTGAAGGAAATGGCTTAACTCCATTTGGGATTGATTGAGGGACGTCTTTATTCTCCTAAATACATATCCATCCTCGAAAATTGTCTCCTCTTTATTCCAACAGAGTGTTCTACGGTTAAATACATTTATGATGAAAGATGACTGCGTCACACGTCATATCTCTAAAACAGCAACTCACTGGAAAAGTTTTGCCAGAGAACGCATGAATCCTGATATGAAAAAAATTAAACACATTTAACCCTTTACTGCACAGAGGCCTTTTCCGAGGCTGAATAAAATCGTCTGGCGTTATCCAGAACAAAATCAGTAAGTTAACACTGTGCGCTAAAGAGTTAAGACCACATCTGTGTGATCTCTAAAGTACACTTTCAATTAACTGTAAATGGTTGCTCCACCCTATTAAAAATTAAAACTAGAAAAACGCAAAGTATTTTTCGATTTGTTAAGCTGTTGCTTTAATCTCCAATTAAATGTTCATCAAAGAAAGATGAAATGGAGATCAACCATATATATATATATATATATATATATATATATATATATATATATATATGAAAATTATTTCACGAAAATAACACGTGAAAAATATTTATGATGAAAAGAACCACGAAGGAAAGGAAACACAGACTGGTGCTCAAGCGCTTTCGTCTAATGACATCCTCAGGAACACTGAAGTAAATAAAAAGTTCAAGACTATATATAGGTCACAAAAAATACAAAAAATAATAAATAGAGAAATTAAAATTGTGGGAGGAGCATACAAATTTATAAGGAAAAACTACCAATTTTAGCATTTTGCCCTTCTTGTCTAAATCCGTTCTGCACGAATTCAAAACAACAGGATTAAGTGGATTGTTTACGATCAATTTTATAGATAATGCCTGAATTATATATAGGTCACAAAGAATTTAAGAGAAAAAATAATAAAAATAAATTAAAAAATAAAAATTGTAAGAGGAGCATACAAATTTATAAAGGTAAACTACCAAAGTTTTAGCACTTTGCCCTTCTGGGCTAAATCCGTTCTGAACAAATTCAAAACAACAGGATCAAGTGAAAAAAGACTGGCTAATTTTAAAATTATTTGTAAGTTGAATAATAGCAGACTCAAGAATATTTATATTAACAATGTTGCTAGAGTGAAACAAAATTGAAGCATCATTCCAATCAATACAGTGGGTTAACTCTGACAAATGGACGAAAAGGGCATTGGACGACTGTCCCGTTCTAACGGAATATTGATGCTGTTTTACACGCGTGTGCAAATCCTTTCCCGTCTGACCAATGTAAAAAGAATCACAGTGTTTACAACCAATTTTATAGATAATGCCTGAATTATTGGTAGGGCTATTTTTTACTATGATATTTTTCACAATATTTTCATATGAAAATACTACATTAATATTCAAAAGTTTAAGTACATTAGCAATGCCTAAAAAGCCTGGGAAAAATGGAAGTACTAAAATATTCTTTGACAAAGTGCGGGAGTTATTATTCACGCGATAGAAGGTTCGTTTTGCCTTGTTAAGACAAGATTCCATGAACGCAGGTGGGTAACACAGATCACTTCCAATACTGTTGATTTTTCTAATTCGGCATCCATGTATTCCGGACTAGCGATCCTAAAAGCGCAGAGAAACAATGAAGAAAATATGGCCTTCTTTGGGGGATGTCATGTCCGGAGTAAAAGTGTACGTAGGACAAATTGTTTGTTTTTTCCGATAAATACTAAACTTAAAACATTGGTAGTTGGTAGTTTTCCCTTATAAATTTGTATGCTCCGCTTACAATTTTTATTTTTCAATTATTTTTATTTTTATTTTTTGTGACCTATATATAATTCAGGCATTATCTATAAAATTGGTTGTAAACAATCCGCTTGATCCTGTTTGTTTTGAATTCGTTCAGAACGGATTTAGACAAGAAGGGCAAAGTGCTAAAATTGGTAGTTTTTCCTATAAATTTGTATGCTCCTCCCACAATTTTAATTTCTCTATTTATTATTATTTTTTTTGTGACCTATATAGTATATATGGTCTCGAACTTTTTATTTACTTCAGTGTTCCTGAGGATGTCATTAGACGAAAGCGCTTGAGCACCATTCTGTGTTTCCTTTCCTTCGTGGTTCTTTTCATCATATATATATATATATATATATATATATATATATATATAATATATACAGGGTGGGCCGTAAGTTTCCATACATAGGAAAAATAAACATTTTTTTATGGACAACCATTTTTTTATTATATAATATGCTCTACATGGTTGCCATTGTTTTGAAAACACATTTCAATACGTGTTCCCCACTGTTGATGAACACGCATTAGCACAGTTGACGTTATGCTTGTAATGGCGTTGGTGATACGTTCCTTTAGATGATTATGTCTCGTATCTTTTCCTGATACACCATGGCCTTCAAGTGCCCCAAAGATAGAAATCAAGGGGGGTGAGATCTGGGGATCTGGGAGGCCACTCCACAGGACCACGCCGACCAATCCAAGCATCCGGAAACTGCTGATCCAAATACCGACGCACGTGAAGACCATAATGAGGTGGAGCTCCATCTTGCTGGAAGTAAACATGGGAAGTTACCTTCCTCGTTTAGCAGGGATGGGAAAATCTCTTCTTGCAACATGTTAGATACCTTTCGGCATTAAGATTTCCACTGACAAAAATTGGTCCAATAATTCTGTCACCCCATATCCCGGCCCACACCATCACTTTATCGGCACCTTGCATCTTCGTCGGACTCAGCCAGTTAGGGTTAGCATTACTCCAATAACGTATGTTTAGCCGATTAACCTCTCTATTGACGTAAAAATTTGCTTCATCAGTAAACAAGATCTTACGTCAAACGCATATTCTTAGGGTATCTGAAACATAAAAACAAACGTTTAATTTTTCCTATGTATGGAAACTTACGGCCCACCCTGTAGAGTATTGTTCTAATGAAAAACCTTAATAAGATAGTCAAGCATGATCTACCCAGTCTAGCACTGCAACAGGTTTGTCTTCATGCACAAACAGTTTTCAGAAATTTGCCAAAAGTTCATGATACGTTATTGGACTTGTATTTCTCGTTTTTCTTCTTATACGTTTTGTAAAAATTAGTTCCGTACTCCAATCCTCCACTGTGAGGAAATCATCTGCGAATGATTTTATTCAAAGTTGTATCAGTTACGATCTTTTTTATTTTATTATGTCAACGCATGCACTCTCCCCACCCCCTTCTCTTCAGTATTAATACTTATTCTCTTTATTTTTCTTCAAACATGGGATAAGTTTAGTTCGGTCATGCTAACTTAGGTTAGATTAACTCGGAAAAAAGGTTTCAGTAAAGTGTACCGTCGATATCATTCGAGTAGAGATGCAAATATATTAAAGTCATTTGCCATAATATTTCAGTCTACATTGCACACACTACGAGAAAAAATTATCTAATATATCTTCAATTCACATTTGGGATGCTGAAGGAAATGGCTTAACTCCATTTGGGATTGATTGAGGGACGTCTTTATTCTCCTAAATACATATCCATCCTCGAAAATTGTCTCCTCTTTATTCCAACAGAGTGTTCTATGGTTAAATACATTTATGATGAAAGATGACTGCGTCACACGTCATATCTCTAAAACAGCAACTCACTGGAAAAGTTTTTCCAGAGGACACATGAATCCTGATACGAAGATAATTATTAAACACATTTAACCCTTTACTGCACAGAGGCCTTTTCCGAGGCTGAATAAAATCGTCTGGCGTTATCCAGAACAAAATCAGTAAAGTTAACGCTGTGCGCTAAAGAGTTAAGACCACATATGTGTGATCTCTAAAGTACACTTTCAATTAACTGTAACTGGTTGCTCCACCCTATTAAAAATTAAAACTATAAAAACGCAAAGCATTTTTCGATTTGTTAAGCTGTTGCTTTAATCTCCAATTAAATGTTCATCAAAGAAAGATGAAATGGAGATCAACCATATATATATATATATATATATATATATATATATATATGAAAATTATTTCACGAAAGTAACACGTGAAAAATATTTATGATGAAAAGAACCACGAAAGAAAGGAAACATAGAATGATGCTCAAGCGCTTTCGTCTAATGACATCCTCAGGAACACTGAAGTAAATAAAAAGTTCGAGACTATATATAGGTCACAAAAAAAAATAAAAATAATAAATAAAGAAATTAAAATTGTGGAAGGAGCATACAAATTTATAAGGAAAAACTACCAATTTTAGCATTTTGCCCTTCTTGTCTAAATCCGTTCTGCACGAATTCAAAACAACAGGATTAAGCTGATTGTTTACGATCAATTTTATAGATAATGCCTGAATTATATATAGGTCACAAAGAAATTAAAAGAAAAAATAATAAAAATAAATTGAAAAATAAAAATTGTAAGAGGAGCATACAAATTTATAAGGGTAAACTACCAAAGTTTTAGCACTTTGCCCTTCTGGGCTAAATCCGTTCTGAACAAATTCAAAACAACAGGATCAAGTGAAAAAAGACTGGCTAATTTTAAAATTATTTGTAAGTTGAATAATAGCAGACTCAAGAATATTTATATTAACAATGTTGCTAGAGTGAAACAAAATTGAAGCATCATTCCAATCAATACAGTGGGTTAACTCTGACAAATGGACGAAAAGGGCATTGGACGACTGTCCAGGTTCTAATGGAATATTGATGCTGTTTTACACGCGTGTGCAAATCCTTTCCCGTCTGACCAATGTAAAAAGAATCACAGTGTTTACAACCAATTTTATAGATAATGCCTGAATTATTGGTAGGGCTATTTTTTACTATGATATTTTTCACAATATTTTCATATGAAAATACTACATTAATATTCAAAAGTTTAAGTACATTAGCAATGCCTAAAAAGCCTGGGAAAAATGGAAGTACTAAAATATTCTTTGACAAAGTGCGGGAGTTATTATTCACGCGATAGAAGGTTCGTTTTGCCTTGTTAAGACAAGATTCCATGAACGCAGGTGGGTAACACAGATCACTTCCAATACTGTTGATTTTTTCTAATTCGGCATCCATGTATTCCGGACTGGCGATCCTAAAAGCGCAGAGAAACAATGAAGAAAATATGGCCTTCTTTGGGGGATGTCATGTCCGGAGTAAAAGTGTACGTAGGACAAATTGTTTGTTTTTTCCGATAAATACTAAACTTAAAACCTTGGTAGTTGGTAGTTTTCCCTTATAAATTTGTATGCTCCGCTTACAATTTTTATTTTTCAATTTATTTTTATTTTTATTTTTTTGTGACCTATATATAATTCAGGCATTATCTATAAAATTGGTTGTAAACAATCCGCTTGATCCTGTTGTTTTGAATTCGTTCAGAACGGATTTAGACAAGAAGGGCAAAGTGCTAAAATTGGTAGTTTTTCCTTATAAATTTGTATGCTCCTCCACAATTTTAATTTCTCTATTTATTATTATTTTTTTTGGTGACCTATATAGTATATATGGTCTCGAACTTTTTATTTACTTCAGTGTTCCTGAGGATGTCATTAGACGAAAGCGCTTGAGCACCATTCTGTGTTTCCTTTCCTTCGTGGTTCTTTTCATCATATATATATATATATATATTATATATATATATATATACTATTAAAAAGAGGCTTTGTTCATTTTTTTCTGTGCATTAAAGAATATGTTTGCATAGAAAATAAATAAATAGTTTCAATAAATTATTTATCATGTATTGTAAATACAAAAGAATAGTTTGTTTCTATTGTCTAAATATATAAAATAAATATTCTTTTAATGAAAAGTAGACCTACAACAAACAACAACAACAACAACAAAGGCTTTATAGCTATTTTCAGTTTTTCTATATTTAAAATAAAAAATATAGATTAAATATATAGCCAATCTTCTTTGTCGGCAGCATCTTCCCACGCCTAAGTGGGGTCGCTGCTCCTAATCTGCCTTCGCCACTCATTTCTGTTCAACGCCACATCCGCCGTCAGATTTCGCTCCCTCGTATCACCCTCCACACACTCTCTCCATCTCATCCTCGGCCTTCCCCTTCTCATTCTTCCAGGTGGTTCCATCTCCATAACTCGTCGCCCAACATATTCCTCCTCTCTCCGCATGACAATGTCCAAACCATCTAAGCCTTCTCTCTTGAGCTTTCTTTGACACCTCTATTAATTTCGTTGTTTCACGAATAAATTGATTTCTAATTTTATCTCTTCTCGTAACCCCACACATCCATCTCAACATCCTCATTTCTGCTACATCTATCCTTTTCCCCAGATTCTTCCTCATAGGCCAAGTTTCCGCACCATACAACATTGCAGGCCTCACTACCGCCTTGAATACCTTCCCTTTCAATTTTATTGATATTCTTTTATCACACAGTACCCCAGACACC
This sequence comes from Bathynomus jamesi, assembly GCA_023014485.1. Taxonomy (NCBI): domain Eukaryota; kingdom Metazoa; phylum Arthropoda; class Malacostraca; order Isopoda; family Cirolanidae; genus Bathynomus; species Bathynomus jamesi. The sequence continues at coordinate 121,148 of JAJOZX010001566.1, forward strand.
TTCCTCCAATTATTCCATCCTAAGTGTACTCTATTAGTCACTTCCCTTACCAGCTCTCCACCATCCTCTACCCACGATCCCAAATATTTAGAACTTTCCACCTTTTTCACTACCTCATCTTGGAGTCACACCTCATCTCCCTGCCCCTGTCCGGCATTGTACTTCATGTACTCTGTCTTCGCCCTACTAATCTTCAAACCTCGGTTTTCCAGTGCTGCGCTCCACCTTTACAGCTTCCTCTCCACCTCCTCTCTGCTCTCTGCACACAAAACCACATCGTCGGCAAAGAGCATACACCATGGCGCCTGCTCCCTCACCTCCTCCATCATTACATTCATAACAATGTCGAAGCTGTATGGGCTCAGGGCCGATCCCTGATGGACACCAACTTTCACTTCGAAACCTTCCGTCAATCCTGCGCTACATCGTATTTGAGTACGTGACCCCTCGTACATATCCTGCACCAATCTCACGTACGAGGGTAATTCAATAAGTATCCGCACTTTTTATTTTCACAATTTTATTTTCACATCTGATAAATTATAAACACATCACTTCTCAACATAGTCTCCCTGTTTCTCAATACACTTAGTCCAGCGATCTACGAGCTTCCTAATGCCATCACAAAAGAATGTTTATGGCCGTGTGCGTAACCAGTCATGCACCGCCTCCTTCAGGTCATAATCGCCTTGGAATCGCTGACCTCTCAAAGCGTCTTTTAGTGGTCCAAACAGGTAAAATCCGAAGGTGCCAGGTCTGGACTGTAGGCTGGATGGTCGACAACTTCAAATTTAAGTTCTTGAAGGCATTTTCTAGTCAGTGCAGCGGTATGAGGGCGCGCATTGTCGTGTAACAGAATAACACCTTCCGACAATCTTCCTCTCCGTTTTGTGCGAATTGCTTGCTTTAACTCATTCCGAAACATGTCAGAATACGATGCACTTGTTACTGTAGTTCCACGCTCTAGATAATGTTCAAGGATAGGGCCTCGTGTATCCCAAAACAGTGTTAGCATAACTTTACCTGCTGACGGCTGCGCTTTGAACTTCCTTGCAACGGGAGATGTTGGATGCTTCCATTGCATGCTCTGTCGTTTGCTTTCTAGTTCATAGTTATGGATCCAGGTTTCATTTGCAGTGATAATGCGCTCCAAAAAGTTCTCACCTTCATTATGATACCGCGCCAAAAGACGAGAGCAGACGTCCATACGATTACGCTTGTGCTCTTCTGTCAAGTGTTTGGCCACCCATCTTGCACAAACCTTGTGAAAGCCAAGAATGTCATGAACTATCGAATAGGCTGACCCTTGACTGATGTCTAATGAAGATGCAATTTCTTTTATTATTAATCTTCTGTCATCGAAAATCATGGCTCTGGCTTCTTCCTACTTGTCACCACTGGTTGATGTTGACGGTCGTCCTGAGCGCTGAGCATCTGTCACACATGTCCGACTTTCCTTGAACATTTGAATCCACTCGTACACACTTCACCGTGGTAACGCATTATTCCCATACTGAGCAAATAAACGCGTGTGAATTTCAGCTCCTTTCACACCTTCTGCCCACAAAAAACGAACCACGATCTCTGTTCTTCCAGAGTACAAATTGAAAGCGGCTCAGCCATGCTCACTACTCGTACGATATGTGACAGCTACGAGTAGCCTAAATAAGCCTATACTGTTGCTAGCCTAAATAAGCATATATATCTGTTTGGTTCGTTATTACGAGTATATATTATATATATTATATTATCACTAAAATAAAAAGTACGGATACTTACTGAAGTACCCTCGTACTTCTCCGGCACTAATTTTTCCCTTAAACACCTCCACAACTCTTGCCTCGGTACTCTGTCATACTCCTTCCCTAGATCTATGGACACTATGTGCAATTCTGCCCCTCTCTATATCTTTTTATCAACTGTCTAAGTGCAAAAATGGCATCCGTTGTCCGTCTTCCTGGACATCTCCCTTCCCTTTAAATATTGGGACCAGTATGTTTTTCCTCCATTCTTCTGGCACTCTCTCCTGGTCATATATCTTGCACATCAAATCGCTAAGGATGTCTACTCCTTCCACCCCTAAACTTTTCCAAACTTCCACTGGTATCTCATCAGGCCCTGTAGCCTTCCCATTTTTCATTGTGTCCAATGCTCTCTCCACCTCTTCTCTTCCCACACACATAATCATTCCTTCGTTTGGTAACCCTTTTTCTCTTATCAATCTAAAATTTTCCTCATTCAACAACCTTTCAAAATAAACCTTCCACCGTGCCTTAATATCCTGCATATTAGAGATCACTCCACCATGCTCATCTTTTATTTGCCTTATATGTGTAATATCCTTAGTTGCCTTATCTCTTGCCTTTGCTATTTTAAGTACTTTCTTTTGCCCTTCTCTTGTTTCAAGTTCCTCATATACATCTCTGTATGCTTCGCTTTTGGCCTTTGCCACCGCAGTCTTAGCTTCTTCCTTCGCTCTCCTATACCTCTCTTTGTCTTGGTTTTCCCCTGTGTTGACCCATGCCTTCCACGCTTTTTTCTTCTCTCTCACTTTATCCTGCACTTCTTCACTCCACCACCAAGTTTCTTTATCTTTCTGGCGGTTCCCAGATGACACTCCCAGCACCTCTCTTCCTTCTTTCCTTATTACTTTAGCATTTTTCCACCACCAGTCATCAACGTCGTCCAATCCTTGTATTCTTAATTCCCTCATTACCCTCCCTCTAAAGGCCTCGTACTTTTGTTCCTTCAATTTCCACCATCTGATTTTAGGTACAATATTTGGCCTACCTCTTCTAGTTCCATTTACCCTTAGGTCCATTACCATAACACAATGCTATGGTGTTACTTCTTTACCCTGGATCACCTTACAATTCACAACTTCTTTCAACTTAGATCTTGAATACTGCTCATAGTCAATCTGGGATTCACGTCCGCCACTCTTATCCGTGATCAGATGTTCCCGTCTCTTTTCGAGGAAGGTATTTGCAATTGCCATGTCATATGCTATTGCAAAATCAATTATTCTTTCCCCATCCTGGTTCCGTCTACACACTCTGTCCACCACGCACTGTACCTACTCCATCGTTGCCATTCCCAACATGGCCATTGAAGTCTCTTCCGATCACTACACGCTTATGGTCAGGCATAGCATGCATTTCCTGGCCAACTCCGCTCCAAAAATCCTCCTTTTCCTGCTCATCATATCACCCCTGCGGTACATACACACTCAGTATATTTACCACATCTCCGCCGCATTCAATTTTCACCTTGATCATTCTATCATTCACTCGTTTGACCTCTAGTACATTCTCCTTTACTTCTTTCGAGAGAATATTCCCAACACCATTCCTTCCCCTGCTCTGATGTGCCACGTTAATAAAATTTATAGCCAGCACCAATCTCCCTGGCTTTATTCCCTCTCCATCTAGTCTCCTGAACACACAACACCTGCATCCTCCTCCTCTCCATCAGATCCACTACCTCCCTTGGGCGTCCCGTCATACTACCAACATTCAGTGTTCCAAATCTCACTCCCGTCTCCCCCTGAGCTCCCTTCTTTAGCTGTACCGGCTCACGATACAGTAGCCCTCGTCCATTTTCCGCAGAGTTAGGGCGATATGTCTGCGCGTCGCCTCCAGGGTACGCCCTAGCTCTATTTGCTCTATCTACATTGGCTGTCATTCCATAAGGTTTTGGTAAGCAAAAGTTTTACGGCCGGATGCCCTTCCTGACGCCAACCCTCCCCATTTATCCGGGCTTGGGACCGGCATGAGTACCCCGATTTGGGGCACCCATGGCCATAGCCAATAAAATACCAATAAAAAGGAAAAACGGTATCGTCCGAGCCCTTATCGTGAGCATTTAACAGACACTGATAATGTGCTCTTAAATGCACACGAAAGTGCTCGGTCGATAGTGCTTGTCCTTTTTTTAGTGGCTTTCATTATATATATATATATATATATATATATATATATATATATATATATATATATATATATATATATATACTGTATATATAATATATATATATATATATATATATGGGATTATCACACGCACATACACACATATATATTTATATATGGGATTATCACACACACACACACACACACACACACACACACACACACACACACATATATATATATATATATATATTAGGGTGGTCCAAAAGGTTAAAGCATCGACTAAGTTCTCTCCACAAGGTTGCTTTTATGCCTCTTGGTGTGGACAGTATTTGTGCAAAGTTTCACGTTATTCGGTTAATATTTAGGGGTCGCCCCACTTGCCCCCTTTTTGAAAATTTGGGAAAATATATAGACAACTGAATAACTAAATTTTTTTTTTGGTTCTCAAAGAATATGAAAGAAAACAGTAAGACAATAGGACATGATAATGGGTGTATCTTCATTATTTCTTCTGCATCAGAGTTGCCTTGGATGGTATTGGTATCTGTTTTCGGTGGGCGGCTACGAGTTGTAGGAGGTACTGCTTCTGGTCCTCGTTTCGTGTCAAAGTGTCATTGTAGCGTTGTGCGAGAGCAATACCTCGCTCGGCAGCATCATTGACGACTTTCATCTTTAAGGCGCGATCTCTAAGTTCCCTGTAGTTCTTGTCATTTGGCCATTCCCGTGGATCTTTTTGAAGTAACTGGCGCGCTTCCTCCTTACCTCCAACTTTCAAGGCATCAAAGAGGGTCAATGTCCTTTTCGTGACGAAGGATGCCACATCATTTTCAACACCAGCTTCCGCCATGTCGATTCGTCGGGGGCAGCCATTCTTTTGGGGATGTTGGAGGTGTTGAACCATTCTCCTTTTGGTATCAGGATCGATCCTATTATCGAAGAAGGCCAGTCCAATCAGATGCTCTGACAAGTACCACAGGTGGCGTCTTAGAGCTGTCTTCGCCGCTTGTGCAGCTCCTCCGTGTGGATATTTTTCCAGAAGATGCAGCATTTTGAGATCATTGAGAGGAGCTTGTGTCCCCATTGGCGCTTCATGCCAGTACTTGACGTAAATCAGACTGACAAATAAAGCCAGCTGAGTCACGTTTCGTTCTTCGCGTGCTGTGAGCTTGAATTGATAGTGAAAGAGGTAGATTTTGAGCGCATAAATCGCCTTCGCCATCCATCTCGCGTGGTGCATGGGACCCGGAGCTCGGATAAAGAGTTGACCACCAGTCTTTCCCCCCAGGAAGAGCAAAGATAGTTCAAGGAACTCCTTGTAGTCGTCACGAGGTTGGCTTGCCTGAAGAGCGTTAGGTAAGTAAGTGAGCATCTCTTTTCTCATCTCTTGGAGTTGAGGGTTCTCGAACAAGCTGTCCGATGTTGAGACAAATGCTTCGTGGGAGAGAGATGGCCATTCCTTTTGAAATCGCTTAAAAAGGCCTGTTTCAGGACTTCCTGTTGAGCCAAATATTGAGGCAAAGACATCAGCAAGTACGACTTCAAGTATATGATGTCGACAACCAATCCAAACTAGCTCGTGACCCAATGCTTCTTCAATCCTGACACAGGCTCCGCGATGTAAACCCGTGTTTGACGCAGTGGTATCGAAGACGAGACCTCTCACTTGCTGTTCCACGTTCCATAATTTCATAGTTTGAAGGCATGCCTGGGCCTGTGCTTCTCCAGTTTCTTGTTTCATCTTTGGGACACCAAGCAGCTTCTCCTGTCCATTGAATGTTATAAGGATTGCTATCCGATGCACATTCGTCTTCTTCCCTTCAATGCCGGGGAGAAGCTTTCCGTCCCAATGGAGAAGGACAGGGTCTTCTAGAGAGAATGATTCTAGGTCTTCTCGAGCTGCCTGTTCTCGCCCACTTTCTCTGTAGCGATGAATAGAGCTCCGAGAGCACGTCATCCCAGACAGATCATGCCCCGCGGCCTGTAATACAGCTCCAGTTACGAAAACAGCATTCCGGTCAGAAAGATTGGTGCGATCCATTGCTCCAATGACTTCTGGAGATTGGAAAATGTTCGTAACCTTGTTCTTGGGACGCTTTGGTGCCGGAGCTTCAGACGAAGAAGGAATCGGAACCGATGGTCTATAGTCGTCGTCGTCTTGCGAAAAAAGGGAAGAAGAAGAAGAGGAAAGATCAATTGATGACACTCCTGCTTCTTCCAAATCTTTCTGTGTTGCTTCATGCCTTGCCTTCCTCTTGGCTTCCTTCTCCATTCTGGATCGCTTTCTGTCCTCTTGTGTAGTCGTTTCCTTATCAATGCCAGCCATGCTGCAAGAATTGACGTCCTTGCGCTGCATGGACAGGAAATTTCGGTCCTCAACGTTGACGATTGTGCTCATGGCATCAGTGGTTGCGATGTCAAACAGTTCCTGGATGTCCGCTTTGAAGATGTCTTCATTCATTCTATCGCTGGCACGTTGCCTGGTCCTGTGCTTCTTGAGTGTTTTGTAGCGGTCTAAAAGCTTTGAAAGCTTACGGACACAGGAGTCGATCCGTTGAGTTGGGATCCGCGCTCGGGTCCAGACTTCAATCACCCTCTGGCATGCCTGGTTCAGACTGTCGGAGGTGGTTTGCTTTTGATTGATGTGGTGGTATTACCCCAAGAGGAGGGCGTCAAGGCATGTAGGGAGCCTTGACATGGATAAAGTTCCAGTTGCCATCCCTAGAAGCCAAACTTTTGGAATTGATCGAGTTTGAGCCATCGGACCTACGGAAGAAAAAGTACATTATATAATATATATATTCAGAGTGGGGCGACCTCTAAATATTCACCAATCACGCTGCAATTTTGCACAGACCATGTGGACACTAAATGGACAAACACCACACTTGTGGAGACTATCTAAGACAATTTTGAAATTTCCCCCTATGGATTTGGACCACCCTAATATATATATATATATATATAATATATATATATATTATATATATATTATATATATATATATGTATGTATACAGTATATATAGGGTGTTATCAAATTATGTTTCACAAACTAGTATACATATTCAGGACTTCAAAGTGAACAAAAAAGTCCCTATGAACATAAATCCGCAATCGCTTCGTTTCCGAGGTACATTGCTTTTTTGCCGAGGACGATGCTATTCTATATATATATATATATATATATATATGTTAACCCCTCTGTCTATGGCCTTGGTCGGTTCGAATTTGACGTGGGTTCTGGTTAGGCGGCAGCAACGGATTTGTTACTCTGGTGTAGCTGGTACCGTGTAGGGAATCGCAGTATTTTCTTCTATACTACTCTCCGATTTCTTCTTGTAGTGGGTCGTTGGATTCTGTGGAGCTTACTAAATTCTCTGAAGGTTCCCCGATTCTTCTTGTAACGTATCGGGAATTAATTTTCTCTATTTAAGACTAAGTTCTCTGAAGAGAGCAAGGCTCGAAGGAGAAGACAAATATTTTCGCTTACTGTAGTTTTACTGCTAAAATGTTACAAGTAATGGGTCTTTTCCATTTGGCGGCAGGCGGTTTTTTTAACCAAATTTTCACCAGTAATACTTTTTTGTGTGCTAAATACGAATCTAACTCTTTTTTGAGAAATTAAAGGAAAATATCGGTAAAAAGATTTTAAATACGAACTACTTTATACCGCGCACGAACTATTTACACTGCGAAATTCTATATATTTTTGCAATAATATAATTATAGTATTGTATTATATAATAATTTATTAATTTATATTATATTAATTATTTTATGAATATTAATTATTTGTTTATATAAATTTAATTATTCCAAAATCTGTAGAATAATTATGGCAACTCGATATGATTAAGCATTCCGCGCGATTCATTATTGTTTCTGGACATAACGAGTAAATCATGGACGTGAATTATAATTTACAGTAGATTTTTGTGAATATTATATCAGAAGAAGATGCAGTGAAATTTTTTCGGTAATTATGTGTTTTAAGTAACAGTCATTTTACACACCAAAATACATTTTTCTAGTAGTATTTGATGTGATTTGTTCAAATATGACCTCCATTTCCGTCGGAAATGAGATCCAACAAAGCTATAGTACTTTGAAGTTTGGCCCATTTCAAGGGAAATGGAGGTCAAAATCTAAGCAAAACACCTCAAATATTACTAGGAAAATGTATTTTGGTATTAATTAACCTAACCTAACCTTACCTAACATGAATATGTTATTACATTATCATTTGTATAATTTAGGTCTCGGGGGTACGGGGGCGGAGCCCCCGTAAAGATCACGCATCACAAATTGATCGATTGAACGACATTTTAGCGTCGGAAATTCAAAATAAAAAATATAACCCGATACCGATCAATTTGTGATGCGTGATCTTTACGGGGGCTCTGCCCCCGTACCCCCGAGACCTAAATTATACAAATGATGCGAATTTATTTGGCGGAAGCGTAATGAAAACGAAGATATATTTAGAAAAATATTAAAGGATATAGCTGATTTCAAATAAATATTTCCCTTTCGTACGCCGTATAAAGTAGTTCGTATTTAAAATCTTTTTTTTCGATATTTTCCTTTCATTTCTCTCAAAAAAGAATGTTAGATTCGTATTTAGCACACAAAAAAGTATTACTGGTGAAAATTTGGTTAAAAAAAACCGCCTGCCGCCAAATGGAAAAGATCCCAAGTAATGTTCAGCCTCTAAGTTAGATCAGCCAAATCAGAATGAATATTTGAAAAATTACATGAGTTTATATACCCAAATTTTGTTGACATCATTATTATTTAATGTTGACTTGTTTTGTTTTTATTCTCAATAGGCTGCATTATTTTGCAAAATATTTGAAGGTAAGGTAAATATTTTAGCTGTAGCAACGTCTAAACAGATAAGCAAGATATTTGAAGATGAAGCCATATTTTTATTTTAAACCGCATATTGACAGATCTGATGTTATCGTGATCTGCCGAGTTAACTAAAAATGGAAATTGAAATATACATTTTATTATGAATTACACTTAAACATGCAGATGAGCAAAATTTAAAGGCTTAAGATTTAAAATTAAACGTTAAGCAAGACATGATTTCATCTTTTATAACGAAGAGAGAATGTATACAGAAAATGAACATTGCAGTAATTAATCAGGTTTCATTATTAAGCTAAGTCTAAGAAAATGATTAAGTAATTTAAAAAGAAACAACTCACCAATTATTTGGCAGAAATAAATAGAAAGCAAATCAAAAATTTAGCCAAACTCGCGTCAGCGTTATGCGATTTTGGTCTCTGTGTCAAAATGAATGTATGAATATAAATGTATACAGATATAAGTATTACATGAATATAACACTGGTATGCATCAATTTTGCTGTCAAGGGTTTTGTAAGTGATTCTTATAGAGTTTTTCCTGCTGATTTCGAATCTGCAATCCGTTTTTCTCAATCAGCTCAGGTTATCCGGCTATGGCCTCATAAGTAAAATAGAATTTTCGTGATTTTGTCAAAGCGGAATTGGAACAGTAACATCTATCATCACTTGTTTCACTTGTATAATATCTTTTTTTACTTTTCAGGCATATAGATAAAATATTTCATAATGAATAGAGAGTGTAAAAATGATCCCAATAGATTCTGCTACATATGTGGGACGGTTACCATGCCAAATAACCAGTCCCAAATCACTAAATTTGTGAAGACAATGTATAGAGATAGAGCATACTTGGAATTAAGCTAGGGGACCAGGACAAAAAATTTCGCCCCTCATATGTACTGCAAGACGTGCATTGAAAATTTGAGAAGATGGAGCAAAGGCAGAGCGAAATCTTTGCCTTTTGGAATTCCCATGATTTGGAGAGAAGGAAAGGATCACGTGACAGATTGCTATTTCTGCATGAAACCTCCAAGGTGGGCTTATAAATTTATTTTTATTAATATTTTGAAATCCTCGTATGAAACTTGACATAATATTCACCATAATGTAATATTCACCATATATAGCATAACATTCACCATAATGGTAATCATACATTTACATATACATATTGTTATAGAAAATACATTACACATACATATTGTTATACAAGTTACATTTACATATACAATGATTGTATATTTTCTTTCTTTTTCATTCATATTGTCCCCGAAGGGACAATATGAATGAAAAAGAAAGAAAATATACAGACTCCATCGACCTATTTCATATCTTACAGACCGCAGCCTTCCCTCACGAGCCGCCACTGTCTGAATGCTTCTTCTATTTCATATGCAAGTTTTATATCCATGTTTCTGTGTTTCTATTTTCAGGAGTTAACAAGAAGAATAAACACATTGTTGTATACCCTGACATTCCTTCTGCTATGAGACCTGTACCCCATGGTCCTGGAATTCCAATACCCGACCCACCTCAAACCCTGGACTTCGATGATTCTGATGATGAATCAATGACCAATGCCAATGACCAGTCCCAGTCGTATATACCTGAAAATACCGCTTCAAATGAGCCGAGGCCTCTCAACCAGGCCAAACTTAATGATCTTACCAGGGATTTAGGACTTTCCAAATTAGCTGCCGAGATCTTGGGCTCAGACTTCGAGAGGACAACTTGCTGGCTCCGGGAACAACATTCTCCTGATATAGGAAACGAGAGAAGAATTCCGCAAGTTTTTAGCAGTGCACGAAAATACCTCTTCCTTAGTGTACTGCTGCAATGTTGAGGGGCTAATCGAATCCTTGGGCCTGCCATATAACGCATCAGAATGGAGGCTATTTATAGACTCGTCTAAACGAAGTTTGAAAGCAGTACTTCTCAACATTGGGAATAGGGTTGCATCAGTCCCTGTAGCACATCCGTACAACTTACTGAGAGCTACGATAATATGAAAATTTACTGGATGCTCTCGTATACGACCAACATAACTGGAGGATCTGTGGAGGATTTGAAGGTAATACTAATATCATAAGTAAACTATGCTATTGACTATGTTGTTTTTCCAAAGGTTATTGAGAGCGTATAAGAACACTTAACTTCCCCACAGAAGTGATACAGTCCAATGCATAGATTTTTTTATCTGATAGAACAAATTCTCTAAATTCTTTAAATATTTTCATTTTTTTTCAGATTGTGGCATTTGTATTGGGAATGCAAGGGGGATACACGAAATACCCATGTTTCCTCTGCAAATGGGATAGCCGAGCGGATGAGAAGCACTATGCGCAGCGTGAATGGGCATCCAGAGAGAATTTTGAACCTGGGTCGCATAATGTCGTTTCAGTGCCCCTTGTACCACCAACAAAAATTTTGCTCCCACCACTTCATATTAAGCTGGGCTTGATGAAAAATTTCATCAAATCAATGAATAAGGAGGGTTCAGCATTCCGATATCTCGAGAGTAAATTTCCTCATATATCTGATGCTAAACTAAATGCTGGGGTTTTTGATGGTCCTCAAATTCGAACTTTGATCAAGGATACTCAGTTCGAAAACGCAATGACTCCAACTGAGAAGAATGCCTGGCAGGCATTCAAATCAGTTGTCACTGATTTTCTTGAAAATTGCGGGGATTATAGTGAGGAACAGGGTGAACGATTTCACCAAGATATCAAAATAATGGAAGAGAGGTACCAGGGAAACTGGGATATCAATATGCTGGCGACTATTGCTGGTGTTTGAAGCGAGACTGTGCCGAAGAAAAACACAGACGGAAAGCCAAAAAAACTTCATTCCTTCCTCAATAAACTTTTTTCCATATTCATTGTATGAATAAAAGTATTTATTCACACAATTTTCATTTTTCACGAGTGTTCTTATAATATTACTCGTATCTACAGTGTTTAAGCTAAAAAATCAATAAATTTGGGGATAAAATTGGACTTATAATAAATGGCCAATAGAGAAAAAACCTGACCTGATTGAGGAAAACCAATGTCATTTTCGAATTCAGCATGGTCGAATTATATAATATGAGTTGAAAAAAGCCTCACAGCAGACAAAAACATTTCATATGCATACCAGTGTAATGAATATAAGGATTATACAATATACAGTGCGTTCGAAAAGTCTCTCCGCAGTCAACGTGCTTGTTGTCAAAAGTGTTTGACAACAAGTGTAGACGAGTTACTCTGTGCCTGCAAAATGGTGGAAAACACTTTCAACACATGCTGTAAAATCAAAAGGTTCTGTAATAAAATCACTAAATCATGGTTGAATGAAAACATTGTAGTTTTTCAATTTCCTATGCGTTTAACATAGCACTGCGGAGACTTTTCGAACGCACTATATAATATAAGAATTATATAATATAAGGATTATATAAAGATAAGGATTATATAAATACAAGGATTATCCTCTAGAATGACATTAATATAATAATATAACATCCTAACTAATTCTAACGAGATGATAACTGTTTTTTTATAATACAGATTTATATACACAACATAAGTCGGGGTGGTTAAGTCTAGTTCAGGCGGTATGAGGGCGCACTCTTGGCCGTGCATAAATAGTTTGCGAGAATAGTCTTTTCACTACAAATATATCGAGGATAATAGCACACACAATGATAATACTGACGGCAGATGTTGGTAAATGGTAAATAATTGTTACTGGTTACAGTTTTTGTAAAAGGTTATTCTGCTTATTAATTATCTAAAAATTTTTTTTTAAGAACGGCTCAATTGTTCATTCCATTTAGGGGCATGAAGTCCAGGTAGGATGGTCACCGGTTTCATGGCGGAATTCGAGATTTTTATGGTAGGTTTGAATTTAGTTTCAGACAGAAAGGGGTACGAGTTGTTAATTGTAATATCAACATTATAAGGGGAACCATTTTATTCATATCTACGTCTTAAATTATACGGAGCTGTGGGTGGTTGTGTAGATGTTTGTGGTCGTGTAGATGTTTGTGTTTGTTTGCGGAGTGGTCTGCCTCGTTTAGGTGGTAGTGGGGTCGATCATTAAGCTCGGATTCTGAGTGTGTTCGTTTTTTTCGTGAAGGTTCTAATTCACGTGGTTGTTGCATTTGCGGCCGGTATGTAGGGTCCGTGCGTCGATCATCAATTGGTGAGAGTGGTGACGGACGAGATGGGGGAGTTGGAGGAGATGGTGGAGTTCCACTGAGTGATCCTCTAGAAGGGGTTTCTCCAGGGTCTGGTTCCGATGGGACTCTCGGGTCGGGGACCTCTTCTTGTTCAGAGATTGGCTCGAGTACTGGTAGTATTACGAGGTACCAATCTTCGTCACGGGTAGTGGTTTCCGCGGTGACTACTTCGGTTCTGTGGTCCCTACTGGATTTGTTAATACTTGGATCTTTCGAAGGATAGGCTGCTCGAACGCCTGGCAGATGTTTTTTGGGAAGGTGTTGTTCAGCAGCTATCTTCAAATTATCAGCGTGAATGATCTTTAGTTTGGAATGATCTCGGAGGTCGAGGATTTCGTAACGGTTCTTTCCGAGGTTTTTCATAATCCTATATGGGCCATCCCATTTTGGGTATAATTTGCGATCAGTACTTGGCGGTTTTACGCTCTTTATGTAACATCGCATACCGACGATTATATTTATAGTCCCATGTACGGGAGGATGTATCGACAACGTGGTGAAGGGGTTCTAAGATCTTCCGATTGTGCCTTTCCACTAAGCCGTTTGCCTGTGGATGGTATGCCACAATGTGTGTGTTTTTAATTTTACACATGTTACAGAGTGACTCCAACAGTTTGGAAGTGAAACTAAGGGCGTTATCCGAAATTATGACGGAAGAGTAGCATGGTTTTGGATGATGCGTTCCACTAGGGCTCTTGCCACAGTTTCCGAGGTCTGGTTTGGAATGGCAACTACTTCGCTGTAACGCGAGAAGTGGTCCGTAAACACAATTATGTACTGGTTTCCCTTTGATGTTTTTGGGAATGGTCCCAGTATGTCCATTCCAGTTCTTTGCCAGGGCCGTTGGCATACTGGATATTTATGCATGGGAGATGTGGACGGTACGTTGCCTTTATGCTTTAAACAAGACGGGCATTCATGTACCTTTTTGTTCATTTCGGGAAAATGGTATCGCTCCAAAAGACTCCTGATGGTGCGATCCGGCCCCATGTGGCCATACAAAGGTGAGTCGTGACAAAGTCCGATGGTTATATCTACGAAATCCTTTGGTATTTCCACGAGGTCGTTTTCATCTTCGTTCCTAAAATGTACGAGCCCATCATTTAGGTTATACTGTTCTTTTACCTTCGATGGTTCCTATTGTTCCAGGCGAGCCCGAAGGTTCTGGGTGTGTCAAAATGAATTTATGTCAAAATGAATTCACGTCAAAATGAATATAAACGTATACAAATAAAGTATTATATGAATATGAATATTACGATTATATAAATATAAGGATTTATATAAATATAGGAATTATATAAGAATTATACGAATGAATGAATATAAAAATATAGGAATTATTCAGTGTTCATTTTCACACACACACACACACACATATATATATAATAAATTTATAAAATGTATTATGCAGAATATATATATATATAATATATATATATATATATATATAATGCTTGTTGAAACAGTAAAAAATGGTATCCGTTTAATCAGGAACTCAATTACAGTGAAAATTTATTTTTCTTTTAACCTCACATGTCAGAATTACAAATGGGGGAACTAAATATTGTGAAAACAGAGAAAAACATTTTTGGAAATTCACTTCGTTGCAAAATAAAATTCACAAAACAAGCATTAAAAAAAAAGTAATAATAAAAAAAAATAGTTACCTTTCATTTTTTGGATGCGTAAAAAGCTGGTATCAAATGTTGGATTTTTCGGAAGAAATTCGCCAATCGAATTATAATTTGGTCATATTTTTTATGCACTGGGTACAGTTGGGTATAAAAATGCCTGTAAATGGGTAGAAAAAGTGCTCGTGTACTCATCTTGCAAGCGATAAAATTGATAATAATTCATGTTTTGAAAAAATTAAATAATACAAAATACAGTGTAATTATCGTACAGTCTTGATACACCAGTCTTGATACACTGTGCCGTAAGGATACATGTGTGTCCCAGCGTATCCAGATTTGATTAATCAGTGGTACGTCACGTTGTCTACTGAGTCTAGATGACTTTTCAAGTGAAAAGATTTTTGATATGATGAAGTGCATGAAAATTAACTCGGCGTTCAAATATAAATTCAAATTCAAAAATTTTTATTCAGAAAAGAATTCAAGTGACAGAGTGTTACAGTTTTTAGGTATATGATATGACGTTAATATATTCACAGTAATCTTATCTGAATATGCCGTTGCAAGCATGGAGAATTTTTAAGCAAAATTAATGGCATTTAGTTTATTTATTACATAAAAACAGTGAAAGTGGCAAGTAATAGTAACAGTAACAGTGATAACAAATAATAATAATAATAATAATAATAATAATATTAATAATAAATGCAATATAAAGTTTACAAAATGTTATATAATTTTAAATCATTAACTTACAATGAATAAATAGATAATTTGTAACTCATTAAGAAATCTACTCATATCAGACCAATCGAAATAAATCAAAGCATGTTTTTCCTCAATGTAGATTGTCTTCATCTCAAAAATTACCCATTTTCATTGGACTGAAACTACGGAATGATTTAAATGCTGATATAAAAAATATTGCGAATGTAAATTCGTTTAAAACCAAGTTGAAATCTCGATTAATAATGGAATACTAATCAAAAAATCTAGGATTAAATGTACATTACTTGTTATTGTTCATCTCTCGTGTCTAATATTAATTTCTTTGTACTGTATAAGTATTGGTATAATACAGTACCTTCAATAATGACTTTGTATTTGTTTTATATTTATAATAATAATAACTTAAGATTACTATACGAGTATACTGTAATTAATAATATTTATTCAGGATTTATATATTAGTAATAATAATAACTATCTGTTTTATTTTTAATTAAGAGCCCAGTAAAGCCTAAAGCTTAAGGCCAAATTAAATAAAATAAATAGTCCGAATTCACAATTATTTATGTTAAAACAAAAACAAAAATTGTAAACTTTATTTATTTTATTAATAAAAGTTATTCAGTTCAATTTCATCCAATTAAATGATTTATTGTGTATATATTGAAGGAAAAAAATGATATTTAATAAAAATGTATAAAATGAATAAATTCGTTATTAAAAGTGTTTAATGGAATTAGCATATTTTAAATTGCAATTGTTGATTACAAAATTGTTATTATGGTGAAAATGTTAGTAGTGAACTTATGCATCAGTAGGAGCAATGAATTGCTTTTTTAGTGATATGTGAAATACATTAATGATAAAACCTGCTTGATATGCATTAGAATTGTATTCCATACATCTGCTCCTTTGAAAGAGAGTGCATTTCCTGCAGCTTCTGTTGTATAGTTAGATTTGTGTATAAAATCCCTGGGCAGTCCAGTGTCATAACGATGGTGTATTTGATGGGGGATGATTGCTCTTTGAATGAGTAATGTATTTTGATTTTTATTGATAACTTTGAACATATTGATAGCAACACTGAATTTGTATGTCATTTAGTTTTAAAATATTTAGCTCATTGAACATTGGCGAAGTGTGACTTTGTCTTTTGTCATTATTCGAGAGAGTTCGCAGACATTTTTTATGAATTACTTCCAAAGGATGTTTTATATATTTCTTTGAGCTTCCCCATGTTGTAAAGCAATATAATAAATGTGAATGGATGAAAGAATAATGTAAGGTAAGGAGTTCCTTTTGAGAAGGGTCTTTTTTAGTTTAAATAATATGAAGAGAAATTTTGATATTTTGGATTTGATATGTTGTACATGACTTTTGAAATTTAATTTTTCGTCTAAATTAATGCCAAGTACTTTAACCTCATTCACCCTTGTAAGAGTAGTATTCCCAATTTTTATTTGACAGTTTGTATTAATATGTTTCGTGGTAATAATCATATAAGATGACTTTGCAGGTTCAATAAAAGTTTATTAGATTTGTACAAATTTTCTAATTCCCTGTTCGTTTCATTAATCAGAAAATCTGAGTTATGATGGGAGGAAGTTAGTGTGATATCATCTGCGTCTTGTATGCAATTTAGTTTGGTTGAGAGATGAAAAGCCGGATAAGCGAGAACTGGCTTTGAAACAAGTAAATCTTGTTGGCAGATATCACATTCGCCTCTCTACCGGGCCTGATAGTAGGCTCCGGGAGCCACGAACCGCGAAGGGGGAGTCAGTCCAAGAAGCTGATGCTTAGTTCCAGGAACTCGCGATACTCATCTCAAGGTTGGACTTCATTTGGAGAGGAGCCACTGAAGGAAGTGACTATTTGCTTCATATTATGCAGCAGAGAAGACAACCTCTCTTCAACACACGGTTGGTAGTCTGACCAATCGATGGAAACTCCATCGCTACTGGAATCGTTTGAAGAGGGAATGTCAGGTACAGTGGACGTCCCAAACATCATCTTGAACTCATCAACAGTGATAATTTCATGCATGTGATGGCAACAGGTAATATACAGAAGATTCTTCCCCAACTTCTCTCAATCAGGCTTCACGCTCCTCTGAGTTTGCCGGCGTTGCTGGCGGCGGTATCGAAGCACATTCCGATGATTTTATCTTGCAGGTTTCACTCTGTACTATTGCTGTAAAACTAGTAATGTACCGACTCCAAAGTTTATTCGATGCCGACGCCGATTCCACGAAAAACTGCCGATACCTATGTCGATGCCGATTCTTTGTCTACAGGGTGGGCCGTAAGTTTCCATACATAGGAAAATTTAAACGTTTGTTTTTATGTTTCAGATACCCTAAGAATATGCGTTTGACGAAAGAGCAACGAATTGAAATCATACTGATGGCTGGGTCGGGAAGCAGTCGCATGGTTGCAATGAACTTTAACAGAAAACATGGAACGAACATCACACACGACACTGTGGCAAAACTTATTAACAAGTTTCAGAAAACTGGAAATGTTGCAGATCAACCGCGAAGTGGTCCAAGACGTACAGCCACCGATGAAGACACAACAGCTACGATACTTACAGCGCTTACACGGAGTCCCAGAAAAAGTACACGACGGTTGTCTGCAGAAAGTGGTGTCAGCAGATCGAGTATCAGGCGCATTTTGAAAGCAAACAAATGGCATCCATACAAATTGCATATGGCACAGCATTTGAGTGAAGACGACCCGGATAGACGGATGGAATTCTGTGAATGGGCATTAACCAAAGTGAACGAGGATGCAAACTTTTCAACTAAGATCTTGTTTACTGATGAAGCAAATTTTTACGTCAATGGAGAGGTTAATCGGCAAAACATACGTTATTGGAGTAATGCTAACCCTAACTGGCTGAGTCCGACGAAGATGCAAGGTGCCGGTAAAGTGATGGTGTGGGCCGGGATATGGGGTGACAGAATTATTGGACCAATTTTTGTCAGTGGAAATCTTAATGCCGAAAGGTATCTTAACATGTTGCAAGAAGAGATTTTCCCATCCCTGCTAAACGAGGAAGGTAACTTCCCAGTTTACTTCCAGCAAGATGGAGCTCCACCTCATTATGGTCTTCACGTGCGTCGGTATTTGGATCAGCAGCAGTTTCCGGATGCTTGGATTGGTCGGCGTGGTCCTGTGGAGTGGCCTCCCAGATCCCCAGATCTCACCCCCTTGATTTCTATCTTTGGGGGCACTTGAAGGCCATGGTGTATCAGGAAAAGATACGAGACATAAATCATCTAAAGGAACGTATCACCAACGCCATTACAAGCATAACGTCAACTGTGCTAATGCGTGTTCATCAACAGTGGGGAACACGTATTGAAATGTGTTTTCAAAACAATGGCAACCATGTAGAGCATATTATATAAATAAAAATGGTTGTCCATAAAAAAATGTTTATTTTTCCTATGTATGGAAACTTACGGCCCACCCTGTATATTTAAAAAAATCAATTTCCTTCATAAATTTTACTAATCTAATGTGAAAACTTTCAATTTTCATATTTTTACATTTCAAATTTGTTTAAATGCTTTTTCTTAGCTTACTCCATAAAATACAGAACCAGAATTTGTTATTCATATACCGTAGCTAAAATGATGTTTTAAAAAGTTTTATTACTCAGTAAAATGATAAAATAATTTTATTTCAGTTTCCTAAGTTGAATCCCAATATTTAAAGTAATTGTTTTTCCTTATGTTGAAGGTATTTTCTTTCTTTAACAATATAAACAACAACAAAATTTTTCATTAAAATTTTAAGTCCTTGGTGGCCAATTTGAATAAAAAAATGACAAAAATTATTAAAATACCTAAAATAAAGTGAACATAATAAGATGATTTAATATATAAATTATAAAGTACAGCTTCATGTCGGTGAGATAGTGTTATTCTTCGTTACACCATCTCCGATATTTAAGGTATACTCAGTATGTCGCTTCCTTGCACCGACAATGAAGTTTATACTGCTGACGTCCACGGTTCTTCTTTTCAAAAACTTAATCTGACTGCGAGTTACGGAAAAACAATTTATACCTTCGCTCATTGGCGTCTCCCTCCCTTAATCCGTTGTGGGAGTGGAATGTTTATAAATCTCACGTGGAAGGATATAAATGACGAGTTACCTTTTACAGCCTTTATTTCACAAGGATAGATCACTTTTAAGATATTAGGTTTCTTTTACAAGCAACGTAAACAGTGTTGTATCAATACATTGGCTTAGGCCTTAGAGAGTTATTAACGAACCATGCTTTCATCGAAAAAAAGCTAAGGACCAGTGGTGGGCAAAAAGTAATCGATTATAAATAAAAATTACTGATGTCTGAATAGTAACTAAAAGTATAAAGTAGAAATTACTTCTCTGGATTAATTATATTATAATACTAATATAATACTTTATACTTTTATTTACTTTTCAGACATCAGTAATTTTTATTTGTAATCGATTACTTTTTGCCCACCACTACTGAAGACCCGAGCCGAATCGGCTGCCCAAAGGGCGAGGCACGCACTGCCCAGAGGGGTGAGGCTTCGACTGACCCTCTCAAAGTGTTTGCACTTTGCCCTGGAGAAACTCCCGTGGTGCCACGTTTACCGAAGATTCTTAAGGTTGCAAAGGTTGCCTAACAATGATATTAGCAAATGAATTGATATAATTTTGGTTTTATACTGTTTTATGTGATTTATATTAGCCGAAAAGAACACTTAGAATTTAGGAGTCTCTCTTTAAAATTATATAGATGTGGCACCTTTAGGTTTATCGAAAAAGGATGCCAGACAATGTACTGGGCATTGAGGCAATTTATACAAATATTAAAAATTTAACGGATTAATACTTTAATTTATATGAACAGAATAATATCTTTTAAAGGATTAATACTCGTACTTTAATTTATACAAACATAATGATATTTTTAAATTTTAACAAAAATTTATTTCCTGTGGGGAAAACCTTTTGCGCATGTTAATGCATAAATTATAAAGTACAGCTTAATATAGAATTATTATTAATATATGTAGAGTCGGAGATTACAATAGTTTATAATATTTAGAGATTAGCTAGCTAGAGAAAATGTAAATTTATGGGCAACTTAGCTCATTAAAAAGCTTTGCCTTTTTCGTGAATGTAAAATATGTTTATATAATTACACTTTGAAGTGAATATAAATTATAATTATCAGTGATTTTGTCTGTTCAATTTTCTAGAATTATAGATTTTGTTTTGCAATGAAAATTTTAACATTTCAAAGAATTGGTGAGAGAATCGGCTAAATTTGGCCGATTCCGATGCCCCCAAAATGGCCGATACCGATTAATCGGTACACCACTGAAAAACGTTACCTTTTCAGTTTTAGACGCCAGTTCCAAAACATCAAAAAGTTTAACGATCTTGACACCATAGATCAAGATTGCGAGATTGCGTACTTTCTCCGTCGTTAACCCAGTGATGGAAAGCAGAAGCTTTCCATCCCAGTGGACAAAGAGAGGATTTTTCGCTGTCATGCTGTTCTTCATCTCCGCCTTCAATTCTCGATTCATTGTTCTCGTTCGTGTCACCGAGCTAACCGATAGGGATAGCTCTCTGATGTTGTGGTCACAGCTTTGTGCTGTTGCGGCGATTACGTAAGTTACTTGCCTGTTGAACAACTTTGTTTGGTCCAGGGGTGATGCCAGTTGCAGAACTGAATTATAGCAGCTCGACTTTCTTCTCTGTCTTCTTTTCCTGCTCAGATGACGCCTTCATTCGTTGCATTCTCGCTCCCTTTTTGACCATTTCCTTCTCTACACTAGCCATATACCTTTTCCTCTCTCCTCTCTGATCCAGAAGAAATGTTCGGGCTTTATCAATCATGATGAGATTGAGTGCATCATGATGAGCCACATCGAAAAGGTGATCCAAGTTCTGCTTTAGACTTTCTTCTATATCCTTCTGCGCCTCACCGGGATAATTCTAACTCTATTTTAGATTCTCACAACGCTTGAGCAATGCTTCAAAGTTTCTGATGATATTGCACTCAGGAATCGTTGGAATTGGAGCATCCTACGACAGCCTCAGCAGCTCTCTTATTGTTTTCCATGCATTTTCTTGAACTATTTCCTTCTGTTGGACATAATGATAGAAGTTGACAAATACTTGGCGTGTAGTTGGCAGTTTGCGCCCTTCACTCGTTGCTGATATGTGACCTACCAGCTACACTTCTGTTCAATGCCTCGTAGTAACGAAGCCCATATATTTGCCAGCCATTATTTAGAAACGTTAGGTCTGTACTGTCTTTCCTACACTATTACTGTTAGTTACCAGTTCTGCAGTAAGTATGAATGTGCTATAAAAATTTTAATACCAAAAACTAAAAACAGTATATAGGAAGACTATAAACTACAATTTGAGACCTAACTTACACCTATCTATACCCTACTACCGTTCTTTACAAACAGCACATTCCCTTGGTAAATGTTCGGTCTTAAACAATCGTCCTACATCTGGCTTTCCAGAATATGGAAAACTGTTCAATTTAGAGGCTCCTCTCCCCTGTTTAGGATTTAGGCTGCTTGGGGTAAAAAAACTGCCCACATTTTTAACTATTAATACAAAACTCAACGACAAATTTTAAGGGCCTACATTCTATCATATTTTAGTGGAAATTCCTACGTTTGTTTGCAAAGAAACTTTTGTGCATATTTTCATGTTCGTGACGCACCTTCTAGAGACATTTCACTGTTTTATTAGACAGATATTAAAAAACTTGAAGTGTCTTTGATCAGCGGAAAGGTCATTCGAGTCGTCCATCAGTCCGTTTTAACGAAATAGTGAATTAAGCATACATGGAAGTTTTGAGAAATCTTATAAAAAAGTATTTGATGCCTGTATCCATACAAAATTCAGGTGAGTCAGCCTTTATCGGCAGATGGAATAAACAGACGTTACATTTTTACCAACGAGTATTGTGCTCTTCTCGATGAAGATCCGAACATTCTCCAGGTAACATAGTTTTCCGATAAAGCTCACTCTCATCTGAATGGATACGTGAACAAACAGAACTCAAGATTTTGGGCTTCAGAAAATCCTCTCATTATGGTTACCAACCCATTACACCCAAAGAATGTGACAGTATGGTAGGCGTTGTCTAGCGTTGGAATATTCGGGCCTATTTTAATTTCTACCACCGTTACTTCTGATGTTTATCTGAACATACTGCAGAACGAATTTGTTCAATTCCTTCAGGGATACGGCATCGACACTGCCTGGTTCCAGCAAGGTGATGCCAGACAGCACACTAGTAATGAGGTGCTTCACTTCTTACGTGATACTTTCGACGGAAGAGTCCTGTCCAGCAGATTTTCTGCGGTTTATGATAAAAGAATATAATGGCCACCAACATCATCAAATCTTAACCACTGTGACTTTTATCTGTGGGGTTATTTAAAAGATAGAGTGTTTAAACAGAATCTATACACAATAGAAGAAGTGAAAGCATTAATTGAACAAGAAATTTCTCAGACTTCAACAGATACTCTGTCCAGAGGACTGTAAAATTTGTTGTTCGTGTGCAAAGAGTTAATGAACCGAGAGGACATCACGTAGAGCATGTTTTTCACTAGGGTACTAACTTTCCATGTGTAGAGAAAGTACAGTAAATATCTCCTGCTTTATTCCAGTTATTAAAAAAATATAAACCTTTTAAGGTGTCAGACGTTTTAAAAAACAACCTGTATATATATATATATATATGTAATATATATGTATATATGCTGCAAACCTACAAGGAAAGAGAAAAACGATTCCAAGGCCTTTCGTGTATTCAGAGCTACACCTCGTCAGGTGGACGAGGTGTAGCTCTGAATACACGAAAGGCCTTGGGATTGTTTTTTTTCCTTGTGGGTTTGCAGCATTCATTCATTTCACGTGTTTAATTGTGAAATTCATCCCATATATATATACTGTATATATATATATATATATATATATATATATATATATACATTTAACTGCAAACACGCAGTATAATTAACGTAAAGAACGACGCTTGCATAGGAGATATTCCGCGCGAGATATTCTCGTCTTGCGCGGAATATCTCCTATACAAGCGTCGTTCTTTACGTTAATTATACTGCGTGTTTGCAGTTAAATGTATATAATGTTACGGCATGCGAGGGTGCCCCGTTGGGGCATTGGTTTCTGCGAGTATGTAGAAGAATTACGGCATTTGGAAGAGTGAGGCCCATGGGCCATGGTGTAATGGTTATCGCATCTGACCGGCAATCGGAAGATCCCGGGTTCGATTCCCGGGTGGTTACCTCATTTTTTCATTTGTTTCGTTCTCTCTCTCTCGTCTTGCGCGGAATATCTCCTATACAAGCGTCGTTCTTTACGTTGATATATATATATATATATATATGATGAAAATAACCACGAAGGAAAAAGGAAACACAGAATGGTGCTCAAACGCTTTCGTCTAATGACATCCTCAGGAACACTGAAATAAATAACAAGTTCGAAACTATATATAAATCACAAAAAAAATAAAAATAAAATAGAAAAATAAAAATTGTAGGAGGAGCATACAAATTTATAAGGAAAAACTATCAGAGTTTTAACACTTTGCCCCTCTTGTCTAAATCTGTTCTGAATTCAACGTTCTGAATTCAACGAATTCAAAACAACAGGATCAAGCGAAAAAAGGCCCTAGCTAATGTTAAAATTATTTGTAAGTTGAATAATGGCAGACTCAAGAATATTTCTATTAACAATGTTGCTTGAGTGAAACAAAATTGAAGCATTATTCCAATCAATACAGTGGGATAACTCTGACAAATGCTTCAATTTTGTTTCACTCAAGCACATTGTTAATAGAAATATTCTTGAGTCTGCCATTATTCAACTTACAAATAATTTTAACATTAGCCAGGGCCTTTTTTCGTTTGATCCTCTTGTTTTAAATTCGTTCAGAACGGATTTAGACAAGAGGGGCAAAGTGCTAAAACTCTGGTAGTTTTTCCTTATAAATTTGTATGCTCCTCCTACAATTTTTTTTTTTATTTTATTTTTATTTTTTATTTTTATTTTTTTGACTTATATATATAGTCTCGAACTTGTTATTTATTTCACTGTTCCTGAGGATGTCATTAGACGAAAGCGCTTGAACACCATTCTGTTTCCTTTTTCCTTCGTGTTATTTTTATTATAAATGTTAATTATTCACGTGTTACTTTCATGAAATAATTTTCACATAATGAACACTACACGTTCCTTCGGCTTGCTGTTCTCTCTCTTGTCTCCGTTCGTGCCCATATTTTCTTCTACATTAATGAGGGGCATGCAATTCGTATACGACGAAAGTTTCTTACTAATTTTCTAGAAGAGCAAGTCCTTCAAGTCCCTCCTTCGATTCGCCTCATTACAAAGACAAGACCATTGAGTTCACACAGCTTCGGCAGATTAATTTTACAGAAACATGAGAATCACACAGACAAAATGAGCGGTCGCTTTCAAAATGTACGCATTGCCAAACGTAATTTTGTGACTGTTATTTCCCAACACGTGGATCCAACCTTTGTTTGATGAAATTTACAACGAGTTGCGTAGGAGAACTCTTCACTTCGTAATATTTTGGATCGCAAAATTAAAAGTCTCATTCGAAACAGTCAGTGGAGTTAAAAAGCAAGCTCAAAATGTGTTTTGACCCTTTCTTCGAAAAACATTACGATGCCAAAAACGCCCTTGGATTTGGTATGTCCTTTTTTATTGTTAAAAAACATTCTGCTTTACAAATTTGTTATAGTCTTGCTTGTTTTGAAAACAGTGTAATCTCCCTCAGTCTTTAGTTAGCATAGTTAAAGGCCTTGTCTATAATGCTGCGAATATTACTTACGAAGAAAACTTTCCTAAACGTTTTCGCAATAGCCTCTTACAATTAAAAAAGATGGTGAGCTCCATATTACTAAAGCAGACAAGGCTAACACCATAGTTATTATGGACAAAGTGGAATACATTAGAAAGATGAACGAGCTTCTCCAGGACCCGCCACATCCAGAAAGCTTAGGAACAACCTGCAGGATGACGTCATCAAATCATTCATAGTGGCTTGAAACGCATTCTCAAAGATCATAAGGACTTAATTCCGCTTTTTCACGTCCACTTCGCCTTCTCTTCCCTACCTTTACGGTCTTATTAAAACCCACAAACCTGGCAACCCTACGCGCCCTATTATTAGCTCTGTGGGTTCTATTACCTATAAACTCTCCAAATGGCTTGTCAAAGTCTTGTTCCCCATTCTCGGAACTATCTCTGATTCACATGTAAAAAATTCCATGGATCTTACTGTAAAACTGAATAATATACGCACTGAAACTAACGGTAGATTGATCACTTTTGACGTTTGTTCATTGTTTACAAAAGTGCCGATTGACGATATGCTTGACTTTCTCTCCAGAGAATTATATAAGTATGACCTGCTACTACCAGCACACATCGTTTTGGAACTCATTAAACTTTGCATCAAAGACTGTAAATTCACTTTCAATAAGAGTATTATCAACAGGGTTTTGGGATAGCCATGGGTAATCCCTTGTCGCCCCTCCTCTCCAATATTTATATGGAGTTTTTCGAAATTACTTACATTCGAGAATCCTGAGGGTTGGCATCCCATGGTTGCGGTACGTCGACGCTATTTTGTGTACCTGGCCCATGAAGTGTGACCTGGATGACCTCCTCCTTCATTTAAATAATCAAGTCCCTTCCATTAAGTTTACTTTAGAAGTGGAACAAAACAACTCAATCCCGTTTCTGGATGTGCGTGTACATAGGGAAAGCCCAAGTTTTAAGTTTAGTATTTATCGGAAAAAAACAAACAATTTGTCCTACGTACACTTTTACTCCTGCCATGACACCCTCATCAAGAAAGCCATATTTTCTTCAATGTTTCTCCGCGCTCTTAGGATCGCCAGTCCGGAATACATGGATGCCGAATTAGAAAAAATGAACAGTATTGGAAGTGATTTGTGTTACCCACCTGCTTTTTTGGAATCTTGTCTTAACAAGGTAAAACGAACTTTCTATCGTGTGAATAATAACCCTCGCACTTTATCGAAGAATATTTTGGTACTTCCATTTTCCCCAGGATTTTTAGGCATTGCTAATGTACTGAAACTTTTGAATATTAATGTAGTATTTTCATATGGCAATACTGCGAAACATATAGTAAAAGATAGCTCTACCAATAATTCAAGCATTATCTATAAAATTGGTTGTAAACAATGTTATTCCTTTTACATTGAACAGACGGGAAAAAATTTGCACACACGTGTAAAACAGCATCAATATTCCGTTAGAACGGGGCAGTCGTCCAATGCCCTTTTCGTCCATTTGTCAGTTATCCCACTGTATTGATTGGAATAATGCTTCAATTTTGTTTCACTCAAGCAACATTGTTAATAGAAATATTCTCGAGCTGCCATTATTCAACTTACAAATAATTTTAACATTAGCCAGGGCCTTTTTTCGCTTGATCCTGTTGTTTTGAATTCATTGAATTTAGAACGTTAAATTCAGAACGGATTTAGACAAGAGGGGCAAAGTGTTAAAACTCTGATAGTTTTTCCTTATAAATTTGTATGCTCCTCCTACAATTTTTATTTTTCTATTTTTTTTTTGTGACCTATATATAGTCTCGAACTTGTTATTTATTTCACTGTTCCTGAGGATGTCATTAGACGAAAGCGTTTGAGCACCATTCTGTGTTTCCTTTTTCTTTCGTGGTTATTTTCATCATAAATATTATTCACATGTTACTTTCGTGAAATAATTTTCATATATATATATATATATATATATATATATATATTATATAATATTATATATATATATATATATATATGAAAATTATTTCACGAAGTAACATGTGAATAATATTTATGATGAAAATATATATATATATATATATATATATATATATATATATGAAGCCTTTTGTGTATTTCCTGCAAGGTGTGTTAAATACACGAAAGCTTGAATTACTTTACCTTTTTCCTTCCAGCTGTATAGTATATATAATATATATATATATATATGGTGCAAACCACAAGGAAAAAGAAAAACGATTCCAAGGCCTTTCGTGTATTCAGAGCTACACCTCGTGAGGGAATGAAGATAAAAGGCGAGATGCCCATAAATATATACAACGTACAGGAAAAACAAAACAATTAGCACATACTTAACAAGGGTTAATGAGAGGCAAAAGAAATTTTAACAAGATATTGTCAATTTTATACATTCCCGCACTGTTATTGAAATTGTTTTTAAAATGAATAAATGCACATTCTAGAATATTTCTTTCTATTATATCTCTGTTTTTAACAAGCGCTTTAGAACTATCCCACTTGATGCTATGGTTACATCTATACATATGGTTAAATAAAGCATTGCAATTATTAGCTGTTCTACAAGCATAATTATGCTGTTTTACCCTAATATCTAACGTTTTACCGGTTTGGCCTATATATACTGAGTTACATTGTGTACATCCGATCGAATACACACAACCAACAACATTATCAGGGCTACATTAATGCCAATTGCTTTAAGTAAAGTTGGAAGGTATTGAAAATTAACATGGTAAGGTAGGCTAAGGATATTTTTACGCTGAAATTCCTTTACAATTACATTATTATAATACCTATTCTTGGCTTTCTTAAGACAGTTATCTAAAAATGAAATAGGATAGCATAATTTAGTACCAATTATGTTATCCTATTTCATTTTTAGATAACTGTCTTAAAAGCCTAGAATAGGTATTATAATAATGTAATTGTAAAGGAATTTCAGCGTAAAAGTATCCTTAGCTTACCTTACCATGTTAATTTTCAATACCTTCCAACTTTACTTAAAGCAATTGGCATTAATGTAATCTTTAAGTATAATAATACTGTTAAATCACGCCTAATAAAGAATAGCCCTGATAATGTTGTTGGTTGTGTGTATTCGATCGGATGTACACAATGTAACTCAGTATATATAGGCCAAACCGGTAAAACATTAGATATTAGGGTAAAACAGCATAAATATGCTTGTCGAACAGCTAATAATTCCAATGCTTTATTTAACCATATGTATAGATGTAACCATAGCATCAAGTGGGATAGTTCTAAAGCGCTTGTTAAAAACAGAGATATAATAGAAAGAAATATTCTAGAATGTGCATTTATTCATTTTAAAAACAATTTCAATAACAGTGCGGGAATGTATAAAATTGACAATATCTTGTTAAAATTTCTTTTGCCTCTCATTAACCCTTGTTAAGTATGTGCTAATTGTTTTGTTTTTCCTGTACGTTGTATATATTTATGGGCATCTCGCCTTTTATCTTCACTCCCTGACGAGGTGTAGCTCTGAATACACGAAAGGCCTTGGAATCGTTTTTCTTTTTCCTTGTGGGTTTGCAGCATTCATTCATTTCACGTGTTTTATTGTGAAATTCATCCCATATATATATATATATATATATATATATATATATATATATATAGGGTGGCACAAAAGTCACGCATCATAGGAATTTTCAGTGTTGACTACATATATTACTTTTTTCTTTAGGTAGGGAATGGCAGCGAAATTAACACTGTACGAGAGGGTGAACTTGGTTTTAATGTATGGAATACGAGGTACAACAAAACGATGAATCAGTACAGAATTTAAATTCTGTACCGATTCATCCATCCATTAAAACCCAGCTCACCATTTCGTCTATTATTAATTTCGCAGCCATCCCCAACCTAAAAGAAAAAAACAGAGACAACAACAAGAAACACGCAGACAGACGAACAGCCAGACACTAGAAAACTTACAGACTTGACACGACCATTACAACCTTCAATACAGACCAGACTACCAAGATCATCAAAAACATTAAGAATTCGAAGGCTGCTAGACCAGACAACATATCTAACATACACCTTAAACACTTGGGCCCACAGGGAATACTAGCTCTCACAAATATCAGCACATATTCATACCAACACTGTATTATTCCTGACATATGGAAACAAGGTAAAATTATTACGCTATTCAAACCAAACAAAAATCCAACAGAACCAGCTTCCTATAGATCCATTACTTTACTATGCACACCTTCCAAAGTAACAGAAAGACTAATCTTACAAATCACCAACCCACACATACCACTATCACCTACTCAACATGGATTCAGACCTCACCACTCAACCACGACATTACTCACTAACCTCACGCAGCACATCATGGATGGCATCAACTCCAGACGACCAGCTCAACGTACACTATTAGCAACAGTAGACATTAGTAAAGCATTTGATGCTATCCCACGCTTCCCTCTCATAAACAAAATACTCAACACAAACATGCCCAATAACACCAAAAGGTGGCTGAGCAACTATCTTTCAGGAAGATACTCACATGTCACATTTAATGGCAAGTCATCCAAAAACAAGCTTTTTCCGAACGGGTTCCTCAAGACTGTTCTCTCACCAACACTCTTCAACTTATACATGCATGACATTCCAACACCCATAGATAACAAGCTTACCTTATCATCATATGCAGTTGACATCACTCTAACATCCACCCACAACAACATCGACACCGCTAGAAATAACCTACAAACATGCATAAACAGTATACAAGATTGGTTCACACACAACAGACTCAAAGTAGCTCCCACAAAATCAACCATCACCTTGCTAACAAGCAACACAAAAGAACACCAGGTAACTCCACAGCTTACACTAAACAACACCAACATTCCACACACTCACAGGACCAAAATACTTAGGGTCACATACAACACATCATTATCTTTTGCAAACCACATTCAGGACATTAAAAACAAATGTACGTCAAGACTTAACACGCTTAGGATACTAACAGGCACAAACTTTGGACACCAGCAGGAAACAACATCACTCATATACAAACAATATATTCGCTCAGTTATGGACTATGCTAGCCCATGCTGGGCACCCATTATCTCAAACACACACATAAACACCTTACAGACAATACAAAACAACGCACTTCGTATCATTACAGGATGCACTCAAACAACACCAATAGAACACCAATAGGGAACATTTAGACACGAGGGGAACACAACTCATGGCAGCAGCGACAACTAACCCACACACCCTTGCCACTACATGTACAATCATGCACCGACACCTCGCACCATTAAGGTAACACCAGAGAGACATTATAATCAAATACTCCATTCCATACCTCGCCCCACGACATTACACAGTAGAGAAAACACATACACACACACACCTAACCCACAAAGCACTGACACGAATCGGTCCCAATGCGGTCTTAGGTGCGAAGCCGCCACCCATTAAAGGTCAGAGACCAGCCTGAGCAGATCGGATCGAGTTAACTTAGCACGATTCCGATGTGGAAATCACCCCAACTTACAGACATATAAACACAGACTAGACAACTCCACAGACGACACCTTCCACCTGTGCCAGGACACGCCACAAACAATTGAACACATTATGACAGACTGTACCGCTCTAACACAACAACGAACACAACACAACATCACTAGTGCGCTGAACCTCTGGTCCACTCCGGAGAGGGCGATCGGTTACCTGCGTGCCGCCGGCTTGCTCGATCAGGGTGTGCTGATCGGCTAACCAACAACAACAACCTAAAAGAAAGATAATATATCATAATCAACACTGAAAATTCCTATGATGCGCGACTTTTGCGCCACCCTGTGTGTGTGTGTGTGTGTGTGTGTGTGTGTGTGTGTGTGTGTGTGTGTGTATGAAAATTATTTCACGAAAGTAACACGTAAATAATATTTATGGTGAAAATAACCACGAAGGAAAAAGGAAACAGAATGGTGCTCAAGCGCTTTCAAGTCTAGTGTTCCTGAGGATGTCATTAGACGAAAGCGCTTGAGCACTATTCTGTGTTTCCTTTTTCCTTCGTGGTTATTTCCATCATATATATATATATATATATATATATATATATACCTTTGGTAACCTTTGGTTAGCTTCCGCCCGAATTGTTCATTCTGACGAAGGCCAAGCTTTTCACGCCACCTTAGACCTACAGTTTAACGTGGAATCCGAACCACGCCCCCATCAGCAGCCCAGCGTCTTAACCACTAGGCCACCTAGGGTACCCATTTATCTACCAACCACTTTCTTTATTGTGTGGAAGGATGAACAGCTGGGTTTTGCTGCGCGCCGGCTGCCGTCGGGTCTCGAACCCGGGGCCGATGGATTCGTAATCAGTGACGCTAACCACTACACTACAGAGGCACATATATATATATATATAGAGAGAGAGAGAAGAGAGAGAGAGAGAGAGGGTTAACAAAAATAGACACCACGATGATTGTCTTTAAACTTGTTAAAAAAGAATATAATTTGGAACCAATTTGTAAAGGCAAAATAACTAACTAGCAAAGATAAATTAGCATTTATTTCACAATTTCAGAGGTTCCCGGGATATAACAGATTTCACACGAGGTCGAATTATTGGACTTTGGGAAGCAGAACCAAGTCAAAGAGGAATTTCGCGAAGGCTTTGTATTCCATTATCAACAATTAACATTCTTTTTGAAGTTCAAAAGTACCTAGAAAACAACTATCCGTCCTGTACGTCCAGGCCCATCTGAATGAATGTTTCGTGCCGTCAGAAGATGTGCAGAAACAAACCCTCACCAAATCGCTGCTTATTTGGCTGTTCAAGTTAAAGTTAGCTTTAGTACCAACGGACGATATCCTCAAGACATGCACTACCATTGCAGAGCAGCTAGCAGGAAGTCCTTCGTAACATTGCCCGTCGGAAGCAGTGGGCACTGGGCAGCACCGATGGTCAAACCTGATTCTGCCTTTTGGAACATCGTAAACTTCTTGGATGAATCCCGTTTGCTTCATTCTCAGACACTGGGCATGTGATGGTATGGAGACATCCATCTCAAGATTTTCTCTGAGGCATCTGCAAGCTACGATAAAACGAGCGATTTTCTATGATAATGTTTGGTACATTTTGGACCAATGAACGAACAGAGCTGTCAATTCAGTCAAATATGTAAAGTCTTGGGAAGAGGGACTGCTCCCCATTTATTCTAATGAAAATGTATTTCGACACCAAAGTGTATTCAAGGAAGATGCTGCCCCAGCTCATCCCACGCCTGCTTCGCAGAGGTGGCATGACAACCATGTAATTGGGCGTTTTCCATAGTCAAATCAATTCCGGATATGGATCCGATAAAACATGTGTGGTACATACTAGACAGTTCATTAAGAAAGCGGCAACCAAAGTCAACATCCGGGAAAAACTTCATAAAGCCACTAAAGAAGAATTGTCTGCAATACCTCAAAGCAATACAAATAGCAAAGCTCGTCAATGGAATGCTAGAACGTGTGCGAACCTTACAAAATGCAAATGAGAAAGCAACACGATTCTAGACTTAGTGATTCAGTAAATTGCTTATTTATTTACTTTTATTATCAAATTAAATAGCTTTTGAAAAGCTAATGTATCTACTTACTTTTGTCAGCCTTTGGTATATATAACCATTTGAAATGTATCTGGTAATGAAAGTCGAACATATTTTGGTGACTCATCTGTTAATTTATTGGCCTTTGATCGCAATCCAAATATGCGGGTGAGGCCGGCTTAGTCTTATCCTATTCCTACGAATACTGTGATTCAGCCCTATAATGCGACCCGACGTTTGATATGTTTGAAACACGTAAAGAAATAATATTCAGTCTTAATTCCATTTTTTTTTTGGCGTGTGACCTAAGTTATGGTATTATAATGTGAGATCATGCGAGACGATACACTTTTTGACAATTACATAAATCCTTGAACCTGATCTTTAGTTTACTCTTAATGTGGCTCTATTTTAAGCTCGGAGTATATATGTTGTGTGTGTGTGTGTGTGTGTGTGTGTGTGTGTACACGCGCGAAAATATTACATTCATAATGCAAGTATAATTAAGATCGTAAATTTTCTCGCTTCCTTGGCTTTGTTTTATATGCCAAAAGAAAAGTTTTAAGTCAGCATATTCTTCACTATGGAGGAAATTCCTGTTTTAACAACTTCCTTTTAAACTTCCATTTTAATTCATAAAACTCTCGAGTTTTATGATCATCACTTAACTACTTTTACGCAATTTAAAGATATAAATAAGTAAAAGATGGAACTTAGTAGAGAAATCTGATGTACTTTAAAAGGGAAGATTTTCAACAAATATTTTTTATCATTCTTATAAAGAGAACATATATTTTAATAAAATTCCTTTTATAATTAAGTCCCATTTATACTTCCCAAAACAACTTAATTTAATAAAATATGAAGAGTTTTTGTAAGGTAATTTAGTTTACACACATATAAGTAGTGGGTTCATTTATGCCAAAGGAGGTGGGCGTAATGGGGGTTGAGGAGGATTGAGGGGGAGGGGAGTGCCGCCAAGAGGAATGTCAAGAGGGAGTGTCAAAGGGGAGGGGGAATGCCAGTTGAATATAGAGTATAGTTATCTTACCTAACCTAACCTAACCCACACGAAAAATGCCAGTGGGCAGTGGGCAGTGGGCATCGAAACTGTTGTGGAAATAAACTCTGTCTATTAGAGTGGGTTTTTATTATCATAAATGTGATGTCATACAATGAACTTTAGAGACCACCATTTTCAAAGATAAAAAAGCTAAAAAAAATCTGAAAGTATATAAGGTTTAGAAGCCATCTGATGTAATGCACACACTGAACCAGTGCTACTATGAATATAGAGTATGGCGGCCACCGGTAACATTCTTAAGCATAACACTGATATTAATAGTAAGAAAATATACAGTACACGTAACTGAATGAGGCTAAGCCCTTCTGTGTACCCGTTACCATCGGTTGTGACTGCATCTACATACATATAGATATAAGAACTATAGAACTGAGGCGTGTTTACGACAGTAGTGTTTGCGGAAGAGAGAAATATATGCAGTTTTCCATGATGGGCAATTGTATATATATATATAATGGTGGTCCAAAAAATAAGAAGTCAAAATTTTAGAAGTGATACCTTTTATTTTTGTGACAAATAACGAGAAACTAATGTATGCGAAATATTTTAATAATTGAAGTATATTTAGAGGTCGCTCAATGGACATGCCCTGTTTCTCATTGCTGTCATCAATCATAAAAATTGTATTTTTACACGCACATGCAGTGTTTGAACACAAACAAGCTATATAATTTATCATATATTTTATCATATTTTATGTGTTTGAAGATGGTCCAGCACCCTGATTAACAAGTAGGTTTATGTTGGGCCTTGGAAAGTGAGACCGATGATCAGAGACAATCTGAAGAAGAAACTGTTTTTGATCTTCATCGTTTGTGAGACGATCACTGA
The DNA here is from genome assembly GCA_023014485.1 of Bathynomus jamesi. Taxonomy (NCBI): domain Eukaryota; kingdom Metazoa; phylum Arthropoda; class Malacostraca; order Isopoda; family Cirolanidae; genus Bathynomus; species Bathynomus jamesi. The sequence continues at coordinate 155,967 of JAJOZX010001566.1, forward strand.
AGTCAGTTATAAGCTTAATTCCCCGTTCTGCTGTGTCATTTACAACCTTGAGACTTTCAGTGCAACTCTTGGCTATTAGAAATTGGTTCATATTTTTCCAATCCTGTGAATCCGCCTCTGTGACAAATCCGCGCTCTAGTCCTAGAATGTCGAAGAAGGTCATTGTTTTGCGAGATACAAAATTTGCTAAAGTTCTGGTTGGAATTGTAGAAGGATCCGATTTTATCTGTTTTAAATAATTTTCATTTTCTGGATTTTTCAAAGCTTCGACCATGTTTCCCTTGTTATTGTATCCATGTCAGGATCGAAAAAGGACAAAGCAATCATTTCTTCAGATAAATACCAAATGCCTCAAAAAAGCCTTCAGTCCGGCACTGGCAATAGCCTTATTAACATTTTTGTAATTGTATAAAGATTTGAGAAACATCAGGTCATTTGCTGGCGCAGCTGTTGGATGAGGACAGGAAATTCAAGCTTTGGTATACAATAAGCAACAAAAAGGCTAATGTCTCTTAAACATTTCTCCTCTCTTGCGGTCAAGCAGAACTGTCGTTTGAACATCCAGACTTTTATAGTGTACAAAACCTTAGCCATCCATCTGGGCCTGTGCATTGACCCTGGAGCAATCAGTCGAATGCCTCGTGGTGGAGTACCACCAAGAAATATGAGAGTAAGCTCAACAAGTTCATGATAATCATCTCGAAGCTGGAAATTGGATGGAAGAGTTTCGTTTGCAAACTCAATTATTTCAGACCTCAAATTCATATTATTTTTCAGAATTTCTGAGCAATGTTGGTCGGTCACTGCTGTATCAAAGTGTTTTTTGTCAAGTGATGACCATTTTTGACGGAAACGCTTGAACAGACCTATTTCTGGAGCGGCTGACGGCCCCAAACTCTGATTGAAAACATCCCTTAGAACTATTTCGTACATGTGATGCCTACATGCACCATGTAGCATCGTCTTTCAAGTTTAACCTGAAGCAATTGACAAGCACCAGATTTTGCCCCAGTGTTGGATGCCGTTGTATCTGCGCACATAGCTTTAACTTGATTCAGGACTTCCCAGTCTTGAAGAGCGTTGTATACAGCTGGACTCATTGCTTCCCCTGTACCAATATCTGTACCAATATCACATCCTATTTTGTCATATTATAGTATTGAATAGTAAATGTAAATTGAATAGTAAATAGTAAATTGAATAGTAAATGCATACATTCCTTCTTTATACAATGAGAAATATCTACTATTTGACTTTCAAAACCTGCAATAAAAGTAGATATTTGCGACGGATTAGCAAAATAGCAAAAAATTAAAGGGCGTTGAGCAACCTCTAAATATTATCGTATCAAAACCAAACTTTACAGGATTAATTAGCGTGGTAAATGTAACAAATTGCAAAGGTACCACGTAAAATTTTAAATGTTTTTATTTTTCTATATAATTATGGACCACCCTAAGATTTATGGCGGACGGATTTAAACACTTTTTATGGTAAGTATTATTCTTTACAATTTTTCTCAAATGTAAAAATAGAGCAAATATATTGTTCTTAAATTTTTTTTTTTATTTCAGTTTCTTCCCTGAATAAAAAGTTAATCCTTTCTCATAATCCAATCTACCTGTCACTTTACTCACAGACCTTTTAAACCATCTTAAAAATCTCTTAGAAAATAACCGGATGAAAATACAGTAAATATATCTGATTATTAAATAAAACAAATAAAATTTCACTTCAATTCCTTCCATCACACAAATTAATCCTCTTCTTAGAACTGAATGATATATATATTATATATATATATATATATATATATTGTTATGATGACGCTGTTTTATACTCGATTTTTGAGGTGTAAATTATACCTTTATTTTAGCCTGTTTTCCTTTAAATCACATCATATAGATTTAACCCAAGGTTATATTATATATCACTGATTATATATTCTTATTTCTCTGTCAATCCGTATAGGGGGAATAATTCAAAAGCGCTTTACAAAAATACTGTATTCTTCACAGATTTTACTAAACCAATTACAATACAACAATGAAATTTTGGCAATCATGAATAACTGTTTAGGGAAATGACACTTGAAACATTGATTCTTACTTCAAATTAAAACAAATTAATATGACTGTTAGCCAATTTTAGTATGGACATTTTAGCATGAACTTACAATGAACAACTTTGACACCAATTACTTCTTTTAAAGAAAAGAGATTTGAGACAACTAACCTTTGTCTTAATAATTCTGAAATTTAAATTTAATACAAGACAATTAAATGAAATGGTATAATGTCTAAGGCGAGAGAATAAAAGATGAATGTATAATTTCAATAATTACAAATTGTCAGCTACTTATCTTACAGCCGTAAACCCCCTTTGGATAGGATTAATTTCTTGTAATTACATTCGTATCCACCTTCTCATTCTTATACTATAGATCAGTGGTGGCCAACCATTTTTTGATGCGTGCCATTTTTAGGTTAGGTTTAATTCGGATGCGCCAAAAAAAATTCGTTCCCTCTGTATTTTTAGTTAACTACATCTTAACTGCTTAAATCTTTGATTTTTAATATTTAGTGTTAGAAGTGAAAATTTAGCACAATTCATACTAGACCTCGATGCGCCACTTCAAAGTACTTGATGCGCCACCTTTGGCGCAATGCGCCGCGGTTGGCCACCACTGCTATAGATATATATTTACCGCGTGGGAACAAGGGTTTAAAATTTGAGTCTTTCGCGTTTTCTATATCTTTATAGGGGAAGACTTAGTTGAGCTATTTCACTCTTTGGGAACCACACATTTTCTCTATGTTAACTTTCAGGGGGAACTAATTCGTGATTTTTACTTCAAATTTTCACTCGGAGTCTTTTATGACTTTATACTTTCACATTCGGAGAGGCACTGATTCTATGCGTTCCGTTTGTTTCAGGTGGGCATCTTCTGTTTCGAATTATATATATATATATATATATATGTATTTTTTTTTTTTACAATGAAGACATTTACCCCATCTTTTACTAATATAATTTATGCTACGTTATTCTGCAATAGGTAAAGAGTAATTTGATGTAAATTTCATCCTCGTTCTCTGTTTTAAATATACTTTGATTCATTTATACGACAACACCTCTCTGCCTATGGACCCTTTTTCGATTTAGGTTACCAGTCGTAGATTTATTTATATACCCAAATAAGATTCTCTCTTTTGATTAATCTTATTTGTACGAATGAACGTTCAATTTTATAACGCATTCTTTCTTTCTTTGGAGTGAAACGCGGGAACGCACGTGTCTCCTTAATTTCCTTTCTTTATTTTTGTGTAACTTTACATTATTTATTTTCCTAGTTTCGGGGTAGCCTTTATATGATATTTTTATCCGAACCTATTCAGAATTAAATAGACAATTGAATTCATGTCTTTTTCCCTAAATTACACGAGTATTTAACATGCATATGTTTTAAATTCTATTTACTTAAGAATTTCCAAATTGCTTCGTTTATACCCGAGACTACAAAAATGCAGCGCACCACTTTGACGAACAATAATTATTTAATTCTTTACTGGAGCTTCGCTTAGCTTTTCGTTTGGTATTTATGCATACAATTCATTCTGTTTGCATGACCAATTTTGTTTGTGGGTTAATTTATAACCAGTAATTAATTAACTTTATTATATTATTCCCATACATAACAATATATATATATATATATATATTATTATATTATAATATATATCCTTTTATGGTTTATATTTCTAAATACATTGAAATGTACACAACTTTAGTGTTTTTAACTTATAGGACCCGCTACATTGTTTTATGGTCAAATCCCCTGGATAGCACATGTTTCGTTCTGAATATACGCGCATATATATATATATATATATATATATATATATATATACACACACACACACACAGCGTGTCCCAAAGAAATGTATACCCACTTTGTTTGATAATACCAGCTATGACGATAATAAATATATTACTTTTTATATGTTTTTTAATAATGAATTTTCTCCTGAATCTAAATATGTAATTATTTTTATTAAAAATTGAAAAACAAAAAAGTTACAGATGTTTAAATTATAATTATTATTTTCGAGACTTCATGTGCGATATTTTCTAATATTTTAACCGACTGTTTTGAGATACTTATGTTTAGTGTTGATATTGAAGCATAAATGTTGTAATTATTAGTTAATTCAAAAAATTTACAAATTCCATGGTTAAATGACACTTTATCTAAGATGTTCAAATTGTCGTTAGAAAAGAACAAACGTCGCAGAGTTATAAGATGTTAGATAAGGTTAGAGCAAAACTGTAGTCTTGCCTAATTAGAACTCAACGAAATGGCTAGGCTAAGCTAGGCACTAAACATAAGTATCTCAAAACAGTCGGTTAAAAGGCAAGCCAGGCCATAAAAAAAAATATTAGAAAATATCGCACATGAAGTCTCGAAAATAATAATTCTAATTTAAACATCTGTAACTTTTTTGTTCTTCAATTTTTAATAAAAATAATTACATATTTAGATTCGGGAGAAAATTCTTTATGAAAAACATATAAACAGTAATATATTTATTATCCTCATAGCTGGTATTATCGAACAAAGTGGGTATACATTTCTTTGGGACACGCTGTATATACAGGGCGTCCCAAAAAAATGTATACACACTTTAACAGCTGATAGCTCAATTGACGTTTCTTTCTTTCCAAGTTAAACCCATTAGAATTAATAACGGCAGTCAGACTAAGCTTTGAACAAAGGAAATTCATTCTAAAATGCTACTGGAAGTGTGAAAACGCAGTTGAAGTGCAAAGACAGTTTAGGAGGGAGTTTCAAACAGATCCACCAACGCGACTTACCATCACTCGAATTAGAGATAAGTTTGAAGCCGATGGAACTGTTCAGAATGTCCACAAGAAGCGTTCCGGAAGACCACGGACATCGACAAGCCCCACAAAGCAAGAAAGAGTACTGGAAACGTATCACCAAAGTCCAAGAAAATCTGTGCGGCAAGCGAGTCGTGAGGTAGGAATTTCAGAATCGTCTGTCCAACGCATTTTGAAGCGCTGTCAAAGGAAAAGTTACATTCCAAGATTAGTCCATGCTATTAATGAAGATGATCCGGACCGAAGAGTGGAGTATTGCGAGTGGTACTTGGCACGATGTGGATGTGGATTGGACGAAGGGGTTTCGTAGAATACCCTCCGCGTTCACCAGACCTCACACCACTAGACTTTTTTTATGGGGATACTTAAAAGACAAAGTCTACGCTATAAAACCTGCAACAGTCGCTGAATTGAGAGCAGCCATTGAACGAGAATGCACACAAATACCAAACGAAATGTTTCGTGATGTTTGCGATTCCATTGCTTCGCGTTATCAGCAGTGCCTGGACCAGAACGGACGTCAGTTTGAAAACAGGCGTTGACAAAACAATTAAATAATGTCTGTAGATTCTATTACATTTTGAAAATGAAATGTTTTTAATAAACACTGCCTTTATAAGTATTTAAAGTGTGTATACATTTTTTTGGGACGCCCTGTATATATATGTATATATATATATATATATATATATATATATATTATATATATATATATATATATATATATATATATAGTGGACCTAGTTTTAGCCGTTTAAGGTGATAATGATTTAATTGTATGCAACGATTGATTAAGGCAATGACTGATTGGTTATTAATGAAAGGCTATTTGAGTAGATCCACCATACTATTGGAAGTGACCGAAATGGCAGCGAGGGTCACCAGCTTGATTTACGCCCAAGCAAATTAATGTTAAGGTTATAAAAGAGTAAAGACACCTTATGTTTTGTGTAGTTTAATTAAGAAAATAAATCCGTTATTTTATTCACTGTGATATAACAAAGAATTGACAGTAATTAATTGGTAGTTTTACGTTATGCTTATGGCATAGGCTTAGCTAATAAGATGAAATGTTAATAGCTTAATTGACACGTAATAAATAATTTAATACTCATCGATGGTATGTAAATGGCATGCGACATGTAACATTGAATGGGCCTAGTAACTGATATAAAGAATGCACGTGCGTTTGGTACATTGAATGGAATACTTGACACTGATTAAGTAGGCTGAATGATTGCATGGATGCACATAGAATAATTGATGTGGCCTAATAATAATGGATTGAAATGCTTGCACAAATATCATTTATATATAAGAACATTATGTGATGTTAAACGATTACGTCAAGAGAATATTTAGTTTACACATAAATATATGAATTGAACATAATGACGGATGATACGCGGAATAACGGTATAAAAATGACACTTGAATTGGATGACAGGCCTACTGCGTTATTAACGGGAGTCAATGGGAACGCGTGCTTACACACTTTGGGAGTATAGTCTACCGTTCGGCGGTAGGCTAATGTAGGCTTCACAAGAGTACTTAGAATAGGAGGTACTTATCTTATGGTGACGTAACCTTTGTTGAAGGCGGGTTGAAGACGAACCTATTACGCAGATTCTAGTTGTCGTTGTCCGTTAAGCATCTTGAGATGATGGCTGTAGGCTTCGTGGAGGCCTGAGGTGATGTTACTTCTCGAGGTGCAGGCTGGCCTTGTGATATTGCAGGCGTAGGCCTGTGGTGCGGAAGATATCTCGAGGAACGTGGAGAAACTTGAAGGCCGACCCGGCAAACCGCAGGCCCGAAATGATTCCGGTTGGGCCTCGAAGGATTGCTTCTGCAGGTGGTCTGTAGATCTTACGTGAAGACAAATTGTAGGCCCTGAGGAAAGTAGCGGCCGTGGCCCCCGGCCAGGGGGCCGGAAAGCGGTTGGTGGACGTTCGATGGTGAGCGTACGGGTGAGTGAGAGTGAGGAAGAATGAGCGTGGGTGCTCTCTTTTATACGCTGGTCCTGTGACGTAGAACTGTACCAAATCTTAAGACGCTTTGTCCACGTGTCTTTTAGTTGTTAACGGTTTTCGTTCGCTCCCATTGGGAAGAAATTGACGCTCCATTGTTTGACTCTTGCCCACGTGTTTTTTCCAAGTTCTTTGATGATAGCGTGGAAGTAAAGGATCTGTCTATTTATTGGTCTATTTCTTGTCGATCCGCTACATATATATATATATATATATATATATATTATATATATATATATATATATATATATATATATAATTTTGATAGTCACTGTTAAGACACAGGTTTGTGCAAGTGCGATATATCTCTATCCCAGTATACTTCTACCTGGAACTATGTAGACAACTTTGGGGAGAGCTATCTAATAATATGACGTTTTTACAGTATAGTAAATTCACAAACTTAAAATTAGGTATAAAACATGTTAATCTTATAATATTTTTTGTTTTATATTTTACAGTACACTTTTCTGTTACAATTACAATTCGTCTTCTTCGATGATTCAGGGGTTAACGAAAGTAATCTACAGTGTTTAATTTAATGTTTCGAATTTATGTTTCTCTCTTTTATTTTATAAAATTCTATGAAGTCTTATTATATACACACACACACGAGTATATTTCTTTAACTAATATGAACATTATTTTTATACAATTATTTCTCATAGGTATTTGTAGTGTTACAATATAAGATAGAGTCTGGCATTCGTTCCAAGAAATTCAACATTCTTATCTAGTCCGTCCACACAGCGACAAGTGCTGTAAATTTGAACTCTCCGATTTTAGCATTCCACCTACCAAGACATTTATAGAGGATTCAGATTACGTCACGATTAATCCCCTCAACATAACTGGATCCTGGACCGTTCCTATAGAATTCGTTGTACCAAGCGCAGGTTTATTATTTTACGATATCATCAATATATAACTATATACAAAAGTCCGACTAGCACACTCTGATGGTACAGTGATCAGTGAATGCAACGTATATTTAAATCAAGTGAATATCTCTGCAGATTCCAATTATTATCATTACCGCCATACTTAGAAAATGTTCTAACTTATTCAAAAGAAGCCAAGGAAACCCATTTGCGTGCCTCAAGGTATTATACCCCTGAAACAAAAATAGGTGTAAAAGATAAATTTAAAAAAAATCGAGATTATTTTTTGTCATTGTTATGCACCCCTACACAGCGATTTCTCGTTTCCAGAGAGGCTTCTCCGAAGCGGGGTTGAGATGAAGACTAAAATTACCCTCACGGCCCCCGAGATATGTTTAAACTTGGCTACGGACGGAGAGGACTCCTCTAAACCCGTGGTACCCGACATTATTGAGACGTATCTCAGTGGACGATGTATAAAATTATCCGCAGTTAAACAAGTGGAGATTGAAAGATTTTTGTTGAGATCGACGGCTAAATATCCTATGAAACGTGCCCAACTGAAAATGTTTATGGTTATAGCTGGTTTACCTACGAAACAGCTTCATAACGTTATCCTTGGAAATTTACCGCAGAGAATACTTGTAGCAATGGTTAACCATGGCACTGTTTCAGGCAAATGAAAGTGATCAGTCTTTCCTTGCAAACAGACTTCAGTTAAGACCCCTACTGCCTCAGTTTCTACTAATAATATAAATAGCACTAATAGCCGTCTCTCTTCACCTAGTTCCCAACCCTTCGTTGAAGTGCGTAATGGAGCCCCATTGAGAAAACCTAAGACTTGTCTACCAGTAACAACAAACAATAAGTTTTTTGTTTTAGGTTTCGAAGATGCTGATGAAACGGAAATATGACTCGTTGGCGATTCCATTGTTTGAGGGCAGCTCGAGGAATTCTGTGGGAGAAACCCTTGTCGTAGGCGCCGTTACTGCTACCCTGGTACAAGGGTGGAGGATATAACTAATAGTGTTGACCATTTAACAGACGGAACCTCTGAGGACACAACATATGTTATTCATGTCGGTACTAATAACGTTTTAAATTCTAGATCGGAAGAGCTGCTGGCTAGGTACAGGGACTTACTAGAGCGATTAAAGGAAACAACTAATAAGATTGTTTTAACAGGTATACTTCCTCGAATTATCCAAGTAGCGATTTCTACAGCAAGGCGACCTATATCAACAACAACCTAAAGTCTCTTTGCCAACAGGAAGGAGTGCATTTTGCGAATTTTTGGAACAGTTTCTACGGCAGGAGGGACTTGTTCCTCGGAGATGGACTTCATCTTAATGACGTTGGAGCTGCGCGTTTAGGAAGACTATTTCATACTGTCTCTTATTTTCAGGCTGCCGTAACTCGAACGGTCCCGGCGTAATTTCCTCAAATTTCTCTTGCGCTCGCGAATGTATCGCAATTACAAAGAATTTGAAGGTTCTATCCTTAAATGCTCGTAGCCTATGAAATAAAATAAACGAATTTTTTTTAATTGCTTGTAAAGACTATGATTTACTTGCGATAAATGAATCGTGGCTTAGCACTGAAACACGTGACTTTGTAGGGGAGTATCAAATTAGAGTATAGACTTTTTGTTAAAAACTGAGTAGGTAGGCGAGGAGGCGGTGTTATGTTGTATATCAAAGATAATATTGCGAACGTTATAGAAGTAAAGCACACAATTCCAGAACCGATAGATTCGACTATAGCAGAACTTAAATTGAACGATTTCAAAGTTGTTGTTGCGGTTATATATAGGCCCCCTAATCAAACAGCTGATACGGAAGAAGCGTTATATCATGAACTAAAGAGAATAATAAGTAGTGAGTAGGCCTTAGTTATGGGTGACTTTAATTGCGCCAACGTGAATTACGATACAGTGCAGGGTGACGCGGAAGGTAATCGTTTAGTTAATTTTCTCGAGGATAGCTTTCTTATTCAAAAGGTTGGGGAACCTACGAGGTTGGACCGTATCTTAGATTTATTAATAACTACGGATGATAGGCTAATCACGGATCTCCAAGTAATAGAACCTTTAAGCAATAGCAATCACAATATGGTAGAGTTTGTCCTCTCAGTAAGTCACTCGAAACCAGCTAACTCGACTAAAATTCCTAACTTCCAGCACGCAGAATTTTGTAAATTTCGAAATGAGTTGTCACACGTCAATTGGGAAAACGTAATGGGGATCTCCAACGCAAAACTAATGTGGGAATCGTTTGAAACAGTATTTAGACTATAGAAGAGGAAAGTCTACTGTACAAGATTAAGCGTGCGAAAGTAAATAACAAGCCCTTGTGGTTTACTTCTAGAGTAGGAGATATAAAGAGTAGAGATAGGGCTTATAGGCTACATAAGTGCGATAAAGACAATTTGTGGTTACGAAACAACTACATATGGTAATACTACGATGGTAATACTTTGGGTAATATTGTGGTTAGTGAAAGAGAGGTAATGTGCTATATTGATAAAATGAAAATACATAAATCACCGGGGCCGGATTCCATATATCCCATACAACTGAAACAATTAAAAGAAAGCATTGTTGTGCCGCTAACAAACCTTTTTAAAGCGTCTATTTCTGAGGGGTGCGTACCAGATAATTTCAAGTTAGCAAATGTAACACCTATTTTTAAGAAAGGCGATAAAGGTGCGGCGGGAAATTATAGGCCAATCAGTTTAACGTCTGTTGTAGGTAAGCTACTGGAATCAATAATTAGATATCGTATAGTCGAACACTTAGAATTGCATAACTTGGTTAGAAATACGCAGCACGGTTTTAGGCAAAACAAATCTTGCTTAACTAATCTTTTAGAATTTTTTCAAAGCATGGTTGAAGTTTACGATAGTCATCGGGCGGTTGATGTGGTGTATTTAGATTTTCAAAAAGCGTTTGACACGGTACCGCACAAAAGACTCATTGAAAAAACCAAGGCTCATGGAATCAAGGGTGTAGTAATAAATTGGATAGAAGATTGATTGCGAGGTAGGAAACAAAGGGTGGTCGTTGATGGAGCGGAGTCGTCTTGGGCTAATGTAGCAAGCGGCGTTCCTCAGAGTTCTGTATTGGGCCCCTTGCTTTTACTTATATATATTAACGATTTAAATGTCGGCCTAGTCAGTACAGTTTCAAAGTTTGCGGATGAAACGAAGTTGGTTGGTAGGGCAATTAATGATGAAGGTAGAAGTAAAATCCAGGAAGATCTGAACAAAATCGTTGATTGGTCAGTGACATGGTAAATGAGATTTAACGTCGATAAGTGCAAAATTTTACATATAGGTTCACGTAACAGTAATTTTGCGTATAGTATGTCAGGGAAGGCGTTAGCAAGCGTAGAACAGGAAAAAGATTTAGGAGTTATCGTCACTGGTGATTTAAAAGTGGCGAAACAAAGTACAGCAGCGGTCAATAAAGCGAACAAAGTGTTAGGTTTTATAGCTCGGAATTTTGAGTACAATTGCGCGACATTATTGTTCCTCTTTATAAATCATTAATTAGATCCCATTTGGAGTACGCGATCCAATTTTTTAATCCGCATATGCGAAAAGATATAGACAAAATCGAAAGAGTACAAAGACGAGCAACTAAGATGATTCCGTCGTTTAGGTCGAAGTCGTGCGAGGATAGGCTTAAGGAGTTAAAATTGACTACACTCGAGACTAGGAGGCTAAGGGGTGATCTAATCAGGGTTTTTTAAATTATGAATGGGTTCGATAACTTAAATAGAGATAGCTTTTCGAAATATCTCAATATAATAGGACTAGAAATAACGGGTGTAAGTTGACAAGTAGAAGATTCGAGACAGCAGTTGCCAAAAACATTTTTACGCATAGAATTGTAAATAACTGGAATAGTTTGCCAGTAGAAGTAATTAGTAGCACGTCTATAAACATGTTTAAAAATCGATTAGATGCATATGTTGATAGATTGGGCATAATTTAAGGTAGTGAAATTAAGGCCTTGTGGTTCGGAACCCACGTCCTCTCCGCCACCACGGAGGACATGCACAATACACAATTACGAACACAGTTAGATAGACCAGCCATGAGTGGATCCTAGGGTCTTTGTTGGTCTGAAACATTATAACATTATAAATATAAAAAAATCCTCATTCAAGTTTGAAAATTTTAATTTGAAAAGTATAACATTGATGGGGAATGGCGCCTTTGTCGGTAGAGCTCTAGAAAATTATTTCTTGGTACAAACAGATATAACGATGTTGGAAAATGGGTATCAATGAACAACTATATCAAGAGAACCAATTTCTACGCCTTCGACATTTCGGTTGATCACTGCTCGAATGCTTATACACATTTAAATCCTCAAAAGACAGGTGCATTTGACGTTGAAAATAGAGTTAAGCAAACCCTTATCTAATCCAATAAGTGTACTACTGTATCTAGAATCCCAAGGTCTGATTGGAAATGACCCGTTTATATCGATGATAACAGCGTTTTAATGGACGAGCTCACAATTCAGAAAGTTATGAAGACGGACTACTTTACGCAAAAAACTTGTATAGATACATACGCAAAAGATGAAGTGTTGAGTCTGCCCAACAAAATAGAGTCCGTGGATTTTATAATTAATACCGATTTCTCGACAGGACCTGGAGTTTATTCGGTGGGTGTGTATTTCAGGAGACAGTAAATATACTACTATGATTTGCTTGGAATGAGGCCGTTTCATGACTCAAATATCACAAAATTCCTAAAGGAATTGCATTACCTACCATTATATTGAATCTTTATAAGCACCAAAGCGTTTACAGTAATGTACTGTATGTGGACAAGACTGTTTGGTGTTTTTGTTGTACATATCCTGAGGCTTTTCTTTGAGGACTTTTTGGAAATTTTTAACAAATGCGCTTATATAAACATAGGTAAAAAAACTTACATGGAATCAGGGTTCAAATTTGTGTCTGCGGGTATGATGAGCGTTCAAATCCTGTATCGACAACGCCACTTCCGAACTGGTTTCGCTCCCTGTAAACCAATAAAATTTATGCACAGTATTCGGAAAAGTCGGAACCGTTAAATAAATTACTAAAAACACTCATTCTATGTGTAAAGAATTAAAACTTCTACCGTCATCATATATATATTTTTTTTTCGCCTGTCTGTTTGTCTGTACTTTATGCAAGCGCAAACCGTTTGACCTACAACTACCAAATTTGGCACGGGAACCTCTAATGGGATGAAGAATGTTAATAAATTAAATAATTAAAATTACTGGGCCCGAAGGCCCCAGCACCGCGATTAAACTACAGAAAAGAACGCAGCCGTGAAAATTTTGAGCTTCACATTGTGTCAAGATTTCTGAATCTTAACATTTTCATGACTAATTATTTGGTCAATAAAACTATAGAAAAGAACAGTCATGAAAATATTGAGCTTCACATATAATTATTTTTTAGGACGACTTCAAACCGTTTGACCTAGAGCTACCAAATTTGGCACTGGAACCTCTTATGGGATGAAGAATGTCAACACAGAGTCGGTCAGCCTGTCTGTTTGTCTGTTTGTGCGAATAGTTACAGGAAGTTAATGTAGCAATGTCTTTTTTGCAGTTTTTGAAAATCCCAACAACTTTACCATGCCACCAAAGAAACGGGCAAGTATGGGCAGATCTACATCAGCAGCCAGAAAAAATAAAGAAGCCCGGAAGCAGGAAAGCTCACAAGAAAGACAATCACGCCTTGAAGTTGACCGTGAACGACATGCAACAGCCAGAGCAAGAGAAAACCTCCAAGAAAGACAATCACGTCTTGAAGCTGTCCGAGAAAGTGTAGCAGCTACCAGAGCAAGAGAAACACCCCAAGAAAGACAATCACGCCTTGAAGCTGACCGTGAACGACATGCAACAGCAATGTGAAATTTATCCCGGGCAACGCCGGGTACCTCAGCTAGTATATGTATATATATATATATATATATATATATATATGTGTGTGTGTGTGTATACCGGATCCTGAAGAGCGCGAACATCGTCCCAATATATAAAGGAGATCGATCCGAGGCCAAAAACTATAGGCCAGTGTCGCTTACATCTCATCTCACCAAAATATTTGAAAGAATTGTTAGACAGAAAATCTATGACTTTTTGGAAACTCAGAAAAAATTCAATGATAACCAACACGGGTTTCGGTCAGGCAGATCATGCCTGTCACAACTAATGGAACACTACAACAACATTATTGATTCACTTGAAAGTAATGAAAACTATGATGTACTATACACAGACTTTGCTAAAGCGTTCGACAAGTGTGACCATGGAATCATAATACATAAACTGAAATATATGGGAATAACAGGAAAAGTAGGGAAATGGATATATATTTCCTTAGTGAGCGGAGGCAAGTCGTTACAGTACAAGGAGTATCTTCATCAGAATCAGAGGTCCTCAGCTCAGTACCACAAGGAACGGTATTAGCTCCACTACTCTTCATAATCATGCTAACTGACATAGATGAGGACGTTACCAGAGACAGCACAGTAACATCCTTTGCAGATGACACAAAGATCAGTAGAAAAATACGAAAACCAGAAGACATAGGATCTCTACAAACCGACATAAACAAAATTTACAAGTGGACGGAAGACAACAATATGAAGTTTAACACCGAGAAATTTCAGCTATTACGGTACGGAAAAAGAGAAGACCTAAAGTCCATGGAATATTATACCCCAAATGGACAGGAAGTCCAGAGAAATTCCAGAGCAAAAGATTTAGGGGTTGTAATGACAGATGATGCGAAATTTGAAACACAAAATAAGATAGCAGTATACAGAGCAAAGAGAATAACGGGTCTGATATTGAGAACTTTTAAACGAAGGGATAGGAATGTAATGATCCCCCTACTGAAAACCCTGATAATACCCAAACTGGAATACTGCTCGGTCCTAACATCCCCATATAAAAAAGAAGACATTAGACAGCTGGAGGGGATTCAAAGAAGTTTCACAGCCAAGATCAATGGGTGCAAAGAACTACTGTAAATTACTGGGAAAGGTTACGAGAACTAAACCTATATTCACTGGAAAGGAGAAGAGAGAGATACACCATTATTTACACTTGGAAAATAATGGAGAAACTAGTCCCTAATCTTACTCTGAATCCCATAACTCCCCAAACAACGGTGGAAGGTAGAAACGGTAGACTGTGTCGTATTCCCAAATTGAAGGCGAGACAGGGAACATCCTTAACCCTGAAAGAAAATAGTTTTGTAGTGAGAGGACCAAAACTATTTAATCAGCTGCCCAAAGACCTAAGAAACACGAAGGGAGTTGCAGTGGAAATCTTCAAAAGAAGACTTGACGCCTGGCTCAGACAATCCCCGATGAGCCGGGCGTACCTGGCTATGTGAGGTGGAGAGCGCAAGAATCCAACTCACTACTTCACCAGGCCAACTCGAGAGGAGGGGCGACACGCTTGACCTTCGCGAAATGAGAAATCATCACGTGGAACCTTTGTAAGGTTGTAAGGTTATATATGTGTGTGTGTGTGTGTGTATATATATATATATAAAGAAATGTTATGATGATTTAACAGGAAAATAAAATATTCAGTTGCTTTTCCTGAGAATTAAATATTTTAGAAACGGGTTGGAACTCCCCTCTTGTGAAAGAAAAGAAAAAGTGTAAATAATAATAATAATAATTTCTTACCTTCCTTAGAAGGCGCCTGGTAGACCTAAAGTGATCTGTCATTTGGGAGCCCTCGGACGAGACTCCTCCATGCCTCACGATCTCCACACATCAAGTTCGCCCGTTGGAGACTGATTCCACACTTCTCAACAGCACTCTTGATGTTATCCATCCATCGGATCTTGGGTCTTCCAACTGGTCTTCTGTTTTGAGGGGCCCATTCCAGCATTCTTCTTCTTGTCCTTTCCATCGGCATTCGTTGGACATGCCCGTACCATCTCAGTTGGTTCCTCTCAATATTCTCATTAACCGAAGTTACACCCAATCGCCTTCTTATTTCAGTGTTCCTTATTTTATTCAATCTACTTACTCCTTCTATCATCTCAGGACCCTTATTTCAGCTGCTTGCAGTTTTCCCCTCGTCCTTGTGGTTAGGGCCCAAGTCTCGCTGCCGTATAATAAGATTGGTTTCAATGTTGTTGAGTATATATGCGTCTTTACCTTTTTAGGGATGTTTTGGTCTTTCAATAGGGGGTACAGGAAGGAAACATTCCTGCTATATTTAGCAATTCTTTCATTCACCTCTGCATCTATACCCGCATCATTTGCTATCACACTACCAAGGTATTTAATTGCGTCCGTCTTTTTCATTTCCCTTCCCCCAACAAAGATTCCATCCTCGTTCGCTCCCCTCGTTACCACCATATATTCAGTTTTATCATAAATCAGTTTCAGTCCATACTCCCTCAATCTCTCATCCCACCTCTGCATAATTCTCTCCAGGGATTGTGCTGTGTTAGTCCCAACAGCCACATCATCAGCATATCCAAAAATTTCTATTTCCTCTTCAATTTCCTCAGTTATGTGTTCCATAACCCTGTTGATGTAGGCAATAAATAAAATGGGTGACAGAACACTCCCTTGTTTAACTCCTGTACTTACATCAAACCACTCCTCCGATCCCACCACCGTGCTCTGGGAGACCCTATTGGTGCTCATTACTGCTCTCAGAAGCTTGGGTGGCACTCTCTCACTCAAAACCACCCACAGCTTCTCCCTGAGTACACATCAAATGCTTTCTCCAGATCCAAAAAGCATATGAAGCGGTCCAAATTGAATTCTCGGCTCTTCTCAAGATATTGTCTTATGGCTGAAATTTGATCTATAGTACTCCGGCCTGTACGAAAGCCACATTGATACTCCAGTAACCCAGATTCCAGTATGTTTCATATTTTATGTTCCAAAATCCTTTCATATATTTTCTCCACATGACACATCAAAGATATGCCACGTAGTTTTGACATTCCTGCTCACTTCCCTTCTTTTTATATATCGGACATATAATTGCTCTGCCGCAATCTGCCGGTACAATTCCCTGCGACCACACAACACGGAAAATGCTTAGCAGCCAGTCCACAGCAGGATCACCAGCTGCTTTTAGTGTTTCTGTGACAATTGCATCCGGTCCGTTAGCTTTATTATTCTTCATCATCTTTAGTGCTTGAATAACCTCCTCTCTAGTGGTCTCTCTATCCCTCTCATGCTCTCATGATTTACCTGCTCCTCCCGTCTCACCTCATCATATTGGTTCTCGTTATTCAAAAGATGTCTAAAGTATTCGTTCCAGCGTGCGCCACCTCGCTTTTATCAGTGAGGACTTCACCATGTGCATTTTTAATCGCCACTGTTGTTTTCTTGCTTTCTCCATTTTTATACTTCTTAGCCATGCTATACAGTAACTTCTTCGAGCCTTGAAAATCTCTTCTAAGTCTCTACCTATTTTCTCCCACACAGAGCGTTTCGCTCTTCTTTTAATCTCGTTGGTGTGGTTTCTCATTTGGACATATTCTTGCCTTGTTTCCTCATTTCTATCCTTAAGCCATCTCCTAAAAGCACGCATCTTATTTGTCATTGCCTCCTTTACCTCCTGGGTCCACCATGCCGCCTTTTTCTTTTTTGACCCTCCAACTACCCTTTCTCCAATCACCTCTCGCTGTATTCCTTCCATCGTTCTCCTAAACTCAACCCAAACCTCCTCCACTATTTCCGTAGCTACCCTTTGTCCGAAAGCCTCCTCAGTTCTAGTTCTAATCTCTTCCAGTTTTTCTGGTATATTCTCCGTGCACACTCTTCTCCTTCTAGGCTTTTTTATTTTTGTGGTACTGGAAGCAAAATTTTGGCTTTAACAAGTCTATGATCCGAATCAAAAGACCTAGATGGTACTACTCTTACATCTTTCACCGATGACTTTTTATCCACCACAATAAAGTCTATCTGAGACTTCTTATCATAATTTCCGGTTCTACTATTCCATCCATACCACGTATAGAGATGTGATTCCTGGTGCTTAAAAATGTGTTCATTATACTAAGAACATTTCTTGCACAAAAATTTACCAGCATTTCCCCTTCCAAATTTCTCTCCACCACACCAAATGCCCCGATCACGTCTTCATTTCCATTTCGATCTCCACCCACATGGCCATTTAGGTCTCGCATCAAAATTATTGGTCCATAAGGCAACCCATCTATTATTCCCTGAAGATCCTCATAGAAAGTTTCCTTTTCCTCATGTGATCCACTCTGCGGTGCATATGCCTGGATTACCGATTGTCTCTCTCCGTTTAGGCTAAGGGTCACTCCCATCAATCTCTCACTCTTCATTATCACTCCAACAACATGTTCAGAAAATTGGGGGGACAGTATACAGTAATTGCCACCCCCGATCTGGTATCCTCTTCTCTGCCCTTGTATATACACTTATAATCATTGTGCAGTACCTTGGTTCCTTCACCTCTCCATCTGGTTTCTGCGATTCCCATATGTATAGATTTCGATTCCATGAACTCAACTATTTCTTCGTATTGATCTCTAAGTGTTCCGACATTTATTGTAGCAATCCAAAAGAAAGTCCGTTTTCGCGCCAAAGTCGTAACCGTGGTCCGTCCGTTCCGAGGCTCTCTGCGTTGTACTTGAGCAAAAGAAAACCACCAGAGGCTTGCTAGGCCTTTCCTGGCTTGTTCGAAACTACTAATTAGTACCTTCCGGATGCCTATTGCCCCCCGCAAGTTACAGAAATCTCCTTCCAGATTTACAGGCAGACATTCCATTCGGTTTAAGCTGCTACACCTCGACAAGGTTACGTAGTTCCTTGTCCTGGTAGGGTAAGGCTCCAGGACCGTAGCAGAATAATAATAATAATAATAATAATAATAATAATAATAATAATACAGAAAAATCACTGAAGAGTATCGGTAATAATTATGTTTGCTTCTTCGACAGTGTCTGAATCGAATTTTACCCGTTTACAACAGTACTGAGAAATAGCTCCTAAGGTCTACAATGAAAAAAATTAAATACATTTATATTACAACTATAAATAATATAAAATAATTTTAAAAAGAACCGATTTTCATTGATAATAGC
This sequence comes from Bathynomus jamesi, assembly GCA_023014485.1. Taxonomy (NCBI): domain Eukaryota; kingdom Metazoa; phylum Arthropoda; class Malacostraca; order Isopoda; family Cirolanidae; genus Bathynomus; species Bathynomus jamesi. The sequence continues at coordinate 174,903 of JAJOZX010001566.1, forward strand.
GGGGGAGAATAAATAAAAATTATAAAAACACATCAATTACATTTATAATTTATTGGAACTAAAGTTTGATGAGTTCAACATACTGATTTAACAGATGA